>LJIJ01000574.1:0-96669 GCA_001718145.1 Orchesella cincta
GGGAGATGGAGGCTTGTGGCTGAGGGGGGAGGATGGAGTTTGATTCTGAATGGAAGCTTGAGGCTGGACGATGGGAGCTTGTGGCTGAGGTGGAGGTTTGATGCTGATGTGAGCTTGAGGCTTGGATGGGGAGGCTTGTGCAGAGGAGGATGGAGTTGTGGCTTGAGGTGGAGTTTGTGATGCTGAGGTGTTCAGAAGAAGGTTATAGTATTCTTCAAAATCGAGGTAAGAAACAGCGAGAGGGCTTGGTCGTCCAAGGTGGAGAGGACTCTGATTGGCATTGTTGATGATATGAAGAGACAGCGTCGCAGCCAGAAACATCCGTTAGTTCTGCATAAGGAACCGGATTATTTAGGTGGTAATAAAATGTTTGAGAAGTTGATGGCTGTGACTCAGTTGGTGGATGTTGTGAGTGGATTTGAAAGTCCGATGGAGGAGGTTGTGATTGCGTCTGGCTGCATTCAGGAAGAGTTTTGGTAACCGGAGAAGATGGAGCTAGGGTTGGTTTGTTAGTAGCTCTCCTTGGTTTCGGGGGTTTGGCTGATTTAATTTCTTGCAGAATGGTGGTGAATGCAATATTGTTTAACTCATCAATTTCCGGTTGTTTATCATCTAATTTTATTCCAAAATTGACAAGTTCCTCCTGTACTTCTTGACTCCGTTGTTTGGGTTTCGAGTGAGTGCGGAGGAACCTGTTTTTGGGCTTCCAGTTGACTTCAAAGTCTTCCATTTCCCTTTCAATCTTGCAATTTTTCCAAGAAAGCGTTTACAAAATACAAACTTAAATTCATTCATTCAAAGAATGAATGATTTAAGTTGTTGAATGATTCAACTGGATTTAAATTAAACTGACTGTCTCAGGCGTCGCTCTTCTTCAGTAAGTTTCTTTCGTAGGAGTCTTTTATCATTCCTGAATCTCTGAATTAGAAGCCTCTTCGCCCTTTCTTCCGGAAGTTCTTTTGCAATTTTCTTTTTAAACCGAAGCGATTCTCTGGCTTGCTTGCTAAGTCCTGCTGTCAAATCCTGATTTCTTCCCTTGCTCTTCTTCTTTTTAAAGGGTTCGCGTTTTTCCTTATTTTTACAGGGTTCAAGGCCTCTCTTCGGTTTCGTCTGAACTGTTCTTAGCAGCCCTCTTCGGCTTGCCTCCTTAGTTTCTCCTGCTCACGTACCTTTTTCATATACGCCTTGAACTTCTCCGGGTCTCCGGCTTTGAGTCTTTCCCGAACCTTTCTCATCTGTAATCTCCCGTATTCTCTGTTCCTGATTAAATCCCAAATACATTTTGGTTTATAAAAATGGAATTTGCAATTATATTTAAAAATAAATTTAACTTACCTCGCTTTTTGTTCGGGTGTCATTTTAGCCATCTTTTGTCTATAGTACTCTCTCTTTCTCGCTTTCATCTCCTCAGTTGTTGGAATCTTTGGTTTGTTTGCCTTTTGTTTAGCAGCCTTCTCCCGATTTTTCTTGCGAAACTCTGACAAATAAAAATTCAAAATTTTGAAAATATTACAACAATTCCTTAAAATATTGTATATTTTTGAAAAATTTAAGACCTGCCAACTCTTCGTCAGTCATGGTGGCCCTTTCTTTGAAGATAGTTTAGATATCTCTTCGTTTTCTCGTCTTTTTAGTTTTTTCTTCAGTCATCCTAGCTTTCTTTTCGATTCTGCTTAAAATTCTCCGCTGATTTACCTCACGACGCTGCTCCTCAGTCTGTCGACTGCGCCATCGACGCATCTCTTTTGTCCGTTTTTCTAAAGAATATGTTTCAAGAGGAGCTGGTGGAGGCGGAGGTTCCCCTGTTCTCTTGTATTTTCCCCTCAATAGTCTTCGTAATTGCCTGCTGAATTCTCTTCTTCATTTTTTTCTGCAGTTTCTCCTCCGTTTCCTCCGTGTTAAAAACAGATTTGTGGACACGTTGCCTTTGACCTGCTTCCCGAGCTTTCTGCTTCTTCCTTTTAGGTTTGGCTTCCATCTCACCTGGACCAGTTTTATCCAACTTTAAGCCGTGCCCTACACAATCTGTCCCGCTCCCGTTGCCTTTCCTTCTCTTCAGGAGTCATGCGTGCCCTTTCCATCCTCCTTCTCAGCTTAGATTCCATCTCTGTCATTCGAATCAATGTGTTAGTAAGTTATATTTCACCTGTGCTAACTTTATCTTTAGTTAAAATACAATTTCATACGTTTTTCATTTCCCTAGACTTTTTCTTTCTACCCTTTTTCGTCCCTCCGCGCTTTCTTTTCTTTGGCTTGGACTTGAATTTGAATTAAAAGGTCTTTATTGTCTCCCTCGTCATCTTTTCCCCCCATCCTCATCCCTCGAGCTTCGAGAAAAACAAACTCCCCTTCTTCCTTTGGCTCCCACCCTGACTCGAGTTTCACGATCACTTCTTCATCCATTCTGAAAGTGAACAGAAAATCCACAACAATTAACATAATTCCGACGTAAAGATAACTTCAAATGATTATAATTAACTATCTCGCCTATACGAATCTTTCCACCATTTCAATTTTAATCTGTAACTGTCGCAGAGTCTAAAACAATCGGAGTCCCTAGCACCACAACAAATCATAATATTTTGCTTTAGCAGATGTGCAGATGTAGATGGACCGCGTGAAGTTTGCCGACCGCGTGAAGTTTTCCGACCAGCCGACTGCTTTACCAAAATTTCAAATTTTTAACCTAAGCTTTCATAACCAAATCGTGTATCGTAGCTTCATTGTCATGCTTAAATAGGTTTGGTTATAATTGGTTATGTAAAAAATAGGCAAAACCGGACACCTTTTTTGTCGAGAGAACGTTGTATCAGATAGAAAAACATCTGGTTCATAACGCTTTGTTAAATTGAAGTCCAATTATCCAGTTTTTCTAGTTTTAATAAGCGTTTTTCTTTGAGGTACGACGGGGTGACTTTTCTCCCATTTAATTAACCCGTCATAAAAGTGATCAGCTATAAAACGAAAAATAGCCAGAATTATACCACCTAGAAAGTTAGGGAAATAGTCTGTAGGATCCACATCGGTTCAGGCATAATAGGTTGCTGGAATTGTACCTCATCTCTACTTTCTTTCTGGAAAAGGTGGAAGAAGCAGCCAATCAGAGTAGAGCCCCTTTCGTGATCTTCGAGCCTACGAGCTTTTACCGTTACTAGGGCTAAATTCATAATTAATTGACGCGGTTCACTAAACTACATCACTTTACTTAATGATTTAAAAAACTATATGCTCTTTAGGTAGATGTGTTATCAGCATCTCGAAGGTGGTCGTTAAAGCAGTCGGCAAACTTCACGCAGTCGGCAGTCGGCAAACTTGACATAGTCGGCTGGTCGGCAAACTTCACGCGGTCTTGAATTTTGGTGAAAGTCGAGCACGGGATTTAAATACACATTCAGAAAAAGTCATAGAGTAAGCCTACCCCAGTGGGAAGACAAAAGTGACATAAAGTTGCACAACAAACAGCAAAAGTTAATATATTTTTACATTACGGAATAGTGAACAGCAACAAAAACAAATCATTATCTGCTGTTATCTTCTATAATTTTACCTCACTGGTGGGCTTATCAAGCCTTGATAACCGAGTCTTTACAATGATGTTTAGAAGAGTGAAGTAAATAGGTTTCTTTGCTAAACTGAACTATTGTAGCCTTGCTTTGAAATTGTTGTTAAAAACTATGGCGTTCAAACCTGAGCAATTTGTGGTGAAGGTGGAACCCCCTCAAAGTGAGGATGAGTGGGAGGGCCAAAACCAGGATGAGGACAGTTTGCTGACTTCCGCTGATAGCGAATCGTTTGGAGGGGGAACCGTGATAAAAATAGAAGTGGAACCGACGACTTATTCATCATCTGATGCGGAGGAGAACTGTGACGATGATGATGGATCTCGATCACCTCAAGAGGAGAACAGCGATGATGATGGAGACTGGAAGCCGGAGAAGAAACCAGATATCCGTAAAAGTAAAGCAGGACGACCGAAAAAGAAATCAATTTCTCAGGAAAGCAAGAAGTATGGTAGGGGCACCTCCAACAAAGGTTTGACACTGGAGGAGTTGAAGGCTAAGAGGGCCTTACAAGCTCGTCAACGTCGTCAAAGAAAGAAGTTAGAGATGACGGAGGAGGAACAAGAGCGTAAAGTGGAGGAGAGGAAGTACGCGAAGGCCACCAGTAATAAAGGTTTAACTCCCGAAGAGATAAGGGCGAAGAAGAGGGATATGCAGCGGAAACGAAGGGAAAGGATAAGAGCGCAGCTTACGGAAGAGGAGCTTGAGGTAGTTTAATTAATTGAGATGGTTTCATGTGAGTGTTGGATAAATTACAATGATTTTTATGATGGTTTTATTATTATGTAGGAGCTGAAGCGAAAGGAGAGGGAGAAAAAAAGACTTTCCCGAGCTCGCTTTAAGTTAGAGGAGGAAGGTGGGGAAGTTGAATCGGAAAGGAGAACGAGACCTAAGGGTTCCTTTGCTGAATCAGCGAGTGAAGATGATTTTGTGAAAAAAGAAGGGAAAGACGATGATGATGATTATGAACCCCATGAAGATAGTGAGGAGACGCCTCGAAAATCTAGGAAGGACATGAGTCGAGCCGAACTCCGGAAGAAGTGGAGAGAAGAGGCTCTTGCTAGGAGACGGCGGAAGAGGGCTGAAATGACACCAGAACAACGGGAAGAGGTTAATTTTAACACAAAGAAAAAGTATTTCTGCAATTATGGATCTTTTGTACAAACAATGGATGATTTTGTAGGTTCTTCGTAAGGAACGCGAGCGGAAAAGGGAACTTAGGGGGAGTTCTAGCGGTTCAGGGAGAGGCATCAAGAAGGAAGGTGGTCTTAGTTCCGACGCACAAGAAAGGCGGAGAAGGGAAGCTGAAGCTAGGAGATTGAAGAGATTGGCAATGACTCCAGAACAAAAGGAGGAGGCGAAACAAGCCGACAAAATCCGGAGGGTGAGTAAACTAAATTCTGATTTATATTAAAGTAATAAAACAATTTAAAATGATCAAAATATATTATTGTTAAGATGATGAGACACGCCGCGCTGACTGAAGAAGAGAAAGCCGAGAGAAAGATGAAAGCGTACATGCAAGTCACTGCAAAATTAAGTACATTGAGTAAAGAAGAGCTTGAGGTAATTAAACATAGCAAAAAATAACAGCAAAGAACTTTGAAAACTAAAGCTAAAATTACTTCATAGGAAATAAAAAAGAAAAAGGCTGAAAGGGCGAGATTGCGAAGACAGAAAATGGAAAAGTCAGAACGGAGAGTATTATATGAACGGAGCAAAAGGTGGAGGCAGAACCTCCAAGGGGAGAAACTTGAGAGGTAATAGTTGAAGTTATTTTTAACAATAATAAATAATTTATGTTAAAAAAAACTAATTTTAAACAGGGCTAAGGAGCAGCTGAAACAGGCGTATTATAGAAAAATGGAAAGGGCCAAGAACGACCCAGAGTTGATGGCGAAAATCAAAAGGTATGAATATTTTAATTGTTTGGGTTTTCGTTAATTTTTTAACAAAAAATTCATTGTGTTTAATTAGGGAATGGAAACAAGGATATGAAAGGCAGAAGGATCCAACCAGGAAGAAAAGACTGAAGCCCGGAGAGACAGAAGAGATGAGACTGGAGAGAAGGAGGGAGAAGAAAAGGCAAGATATGAAAAAGTTCAATTTAAAAAGGAGGCTGGAGAGACAAAGACTACTGGAGAGTGGAGTTCCGTTAGAGGAGGTATTGAAAGTTTGTAAAAATCAATGTTTAAATGAAAAATACAATATTTTTAGAATTTAAAAGTTAATTTGGAGAGAATGTTTTTTAAACTTTTAGATAAGAACACGAGAAGAAACTCCTGAGCAGCGTGAGAGAAGATGTTTAAGAAACCGGATGTATCGGGCGAAGCAAACGTTGAGGGATCAGTTGATAAGACAAGGGGTGTCACAGGCAGTGGTAGGACTTTATTTTCAGTGGCAAAAAATATCATAATTATAAGAATTGTCTTTTAATAATTTGATTTCTATTGAAGATTCAAGAGAGACTCGCCGAGTTGGTTGCAAACTGGGTCCCATCCCGTGCTGAGTTCCGACCTTATAAACCCAAAGCGCTAAAGCCTCTCGAGCCAGAAGACCTAAAGATTTTAGCAGAGGGTCCAAAACCAAAGCGAAAATCAACCGAGTCTGCTTTTTCAACACCATCCAAAGCCGCTTGTATTACTCAACCTGACACCAAGCCATTAACTAACTTAACCCCATTCAAAACTCCTTCCACTTCAACAGTCCATCCCGTTCCTGCACCAACTTCCTACTCATCATCTTCCTCAGGAGCTCACGACCTGAGTTATCAACATCACCAGCCCAGCAACACCTTGTCAAATTATCAAAGCCATTTTTTAAACTACGCTCCATCCACCTCAGCACCTACCCCTTCAACTTCCAGCGCTTATCACCAAAACCATACCCCATTCTTCTCAGCAATCGACTACGAAGCTCAATCCTACTGCTCATCTAGTCAAGATGATTGCTCAGCAGCTTCTGTAGGTGGTTGTGATGATGACTATCATGATTCTAATGATTACTACTCACCAGATCCCACCCCACCACCTCCTCAACCACCTGCTCCTTCAGTTTTCCGGCAACTTGACAGCTACTTCGGTTTCGATCGCCCATCCATCTCCCAGTCTTTCGCCCACCTCCGCCTCAGTTCTCGCCAAACCAAAAAGCAACCGGGGTCGACCCCGAAAGAGTCGAGCTAAGCCAAAGCCACCACCGGGCGTCCCCGTACCCCAAATATTTCGTGGAGGAAAGCATGCCAACACCGTAAGAGACCAGATGTGCCAGATTTGTGGTTATCGCTACTCAAAATTCTACATCGCCGACCATATGCTATGTACCCACAACCCAAATTATCAAAATGGCAAGTGCGTCTTGTGCAACGCAGAGTTTTCCTCGGGTCGCAAATTCTACTACGATCATTGGATACGAGTTCACAAAGTTAAGGAGATTGAAACTAACCCGGATGGATCTCCCAAGGAAATGTACATGTGTGATGAGTGCGGAGCTGGTCCGTTTTATAAAAAGGGGACTTTTTACACTCATAAACATTATACTCATGGGAATTACGAGACGGATGTGCCTTGTGAACACTGCAAAAAGATATTTAAAACGGCGAGAAGCTTGTACACTCATATTCGAAGGTATCACAAAGATGTCAAGAAATCTGTGGCATTCTGGAACTGTCTAAAATGCGAGGAAGCCTTCAGCGCTCAAACGGATTTGAAGGAACATGTTAAAACAAAACATCCTGATTCATACTTTACTTGTCCAGATTGTGACGTTTTTAAGTATACCGAGGCGAATATGAAATTCCACTGGTACAAGTGTGCAAAACGGGATAAATCAAAGGAAGTTAAAGAAAAAGGAAAGAAAGAGGATGAAATTCCGTCAATTGAGAAGATCCAGGTTTGTATTGTCAAAAAATCATTACATTTTTGTGGAAATACATTGGAAAACTAGTTTACATGCATTTTTTCAGGTTCCCTGTGAGATTTGCGAAATAAAAGTCCAACTTTCTTCACTAACAAGGCATTACAAAGATATTCATGGAATTATTGAGGAGCTCTTCAAGTGTTTAAAGTGTCCAAAAACTTTTAAACGCAGGGAATTCTGGGTAAAACACTGAACTAATTTATAATTTCACAATTTGTATAAATATGATACTTAGTTAACCTGTATGATTTAATTTGAAGGTGGCCCATCTGGAGATGCTTCACTCATTGGATATTGATGATATTCGGGATGAAATATATAAGTATAATGTGAGTGATAGGAGTGCACTCGAGATCAAAAATAAAGAAGGGGGACACAAAGGTTTGCCAGGTCATTTGTGGGCGGGTGGCGAATGGTTGAAGAAAAAGAAGAAAACTGGAGGGAAGAGAGGCAGACCTCCTGGAAGAGGAAGGGTTACTGGACGAGGGGGAAAGAGGACGACGACGAGAAGGAGGATACATTCAAGCGACGAAGAGGAGGACGAAGAAAAGTTTAATTTAGACTCGGAATCAGACCCGGAGTTTGTACTAGAAGAACCAAAGATATCAACGAGCAGAAGGGGACGAAGAAAAGGTCGAGCTGTACGTTTTTCGGGTGAAGATATTGAGACGGAAAAGCGCCTAGTGATTTCCATTAGCCCCCTGACTGAAGAGGAGATCAGGAGATTTGTTGGGAAAAAGGCTGAAGAACCTAGTTGTGATGATGATAATGCAGGAAAGGAAATAGAAATTGAAGATTCTGCTTCTTGCGAAGCGCCGAAAGTGAAAGTGGAAGTAGCAGATAATGAAGTAGCTGATGCAGTGTCACCTTTAGCACTAGATTTCGAGTTGGGTGAATCCGTCGAAGAGTCTTTACCTATTCCTGATTTTTTTATGGAATAGTAAAGTAATATTCTGGTTGTTTGTTAGAATAGTTTTTATTTATTGAACATTTAGTTATGAATGTTGTCTTAAAAATTTTAATCGCTAGCGTGGTGCAAAAATCTTTTAGTTAATTGTATGGTCAATTGTTCTCATGTATTTTATACTTAAATGTGGTGCTACTTGTTTATCTACAGGAATAAAACTGAACTAAATCGAGTTTTTTTTTTGCTAAAAAATGATCACCATCATTATTCTCAACCGCAGGAAAGTAACTTAAAATCATTACTTATCATTTCCTTTCTGCTAAGGGCAAAGTGGGCAGGGTGCACTCGATCTCCATTCCAATGCCAATACTTTCCAATCGACTGCTCTAGCTCACCTAAATAGTTTTTTGCGCTTCCATACGCAATGAAGCCGATCCATGTTACTGGACCTGGTGGGCCATGATAGTCTCCCAACCTCCCTCCAGGAACTAGCTTTTTACGGAGTGTAGAACTAAAAGAACATATAGTACATTCATTAAAATAATTGAATACCATAATCATAATTCCAGTCATTGTTGTTCTACCTTAACACTTCCGTTTTGTCCACGAGCTTGTAGGTACTGCCGGCTCTGTTCAGACCACCGGGAATAGTCAACACCTCCGCCTTCCTCCGAAATAAGTGTTCCTTGCCATTTGGGATGTAGCAAATTTCTTTCTCAATGTCATACTTTCCTACAGCGATTTCACTGCTGACTTGAGCTCGACAAGGATACAGTGACGTGCCCCGACTGGTCTTGTAACCGAAGTGGTCGTGTAAATTTTTGCGATCTGCATCAGTCAGTGATTCAATGGGACGCCAGCGATGTCGGTGGCATCCTAAAAGAATGAAACTCGTGATAACAACCAATTTAGTTAGGGATGCACAGTTAAAAGCCTTACCTTGACAATTATAGAGGGCATTAATAATGTCAGCGTCCAAAAGACTGAGACCCTCGGTGACTTGATCTCCGCACTTGGTCACATTCGCCGCTTTAGGATAGCCACCTCCACAAGATCCACATGCATAATGCATTTGACTTCCGTAATCATACAGTCCCATTGGAGTTAGACGCTTACTTTTGGGCATAACTCGTCCACAACCAGCAAAACTCAGATATTCGTTTATAGTTTACAGTTTATAGGGAACCACGCCATTTGGCCACACTCGCCCTGATAATCTCACATTTTGACGCTGTGCTTCAGAGCTGTCATAATCTGACTCTTGGATCGAGCTAAGTAGCCAGCTATCCGGAGTTTGGCAAGTGTAACAGAAACTGGGAAGGAAACGAGAGGTTAATACAGAAATAAATAATAGAAGGCCGAAAAAATGTTTCACTGGTGGCATTTTCTTCGCCAGTTGAACAAATTTAAGTTATAGAGATAGAGAAGGGTTGTGTCTTGAAGGTAAAGAATGTGTTGAATAAAATGTCATCCATGAAATTTGTTTTATATATTAGTTATTTTCATAGGCTTCAATCTCGACAAAGATTCACCTTTACGATTTTTGCATGAGCTCAATATTTCTTCCTAAGTTTGAGTGTGAGCGTCATCTTTCGTACCATGAACTGGTGAGAGCTTTTCAAGAAATTGCCAGAAAAATGAGATAATAAATTAATGAAAGGATAAACTAAATTACGTAGTAAAGGGGATTCTATTCATGAAAAGCTTTGCCAGCATTAGAGGATGAGTCAGAGATGAAGGTTACAGATAAGTAGTCATTCATTGCTTACCACTCAACATTAATTGTTGTAGACAGATCTGGAAGAGCAGCACCAATGCAAAGATTGCGACTGTTATGACGTAATTGACTACAGCTACAAATAATCCTGTCTGGTGAACTTAGCATGGCCCGTAATTCTTTCTTTGCATTTGTGTTCACTATGAAATCAGTTCTTTAGTAAGAAGTGACCGCTTTGCAAAGGATTTGTGTATAATCATGATGTCAACGAGGATTTTTAGGGAGCTTGCATTGAAAAGAATGTTCACAGAATTGCAGACACGATGAATACCGTTTATTCAGCCAGTTACCGAGTATTGAGCTAATTCTGGACTCTTGTGATGTTATACGATGCTAGTGCGTATTGCTAAATCCAATTTTACATCATCAGCATCATTTATACCAATTCTGCATCTCTCCGTCGTTTCGTTTCTCAAGAGAGTTTTTATGCAGCTGCAGTGCCCACAATTGACTATTTTCACCGTTAAATCTTCATTGGAATTCAAAGTATGAAATAAAGGATAGTCCGGATCGCGAAGTAAAAGTGAAATGTAGACACTAACACTTGTAAATACTGTGTTGAGTTTTCTAGTCAATAAAAAGAAGTTTAATTGTGGTTCTCAATGTGCCCCAATTTGGGCTAGTATACATAATATTTCGATTGATTATTAGAAATGTATAGATAACTAATCTGCTTTTAAGAATAGACCAGCAAATTTTAAGCAATCTGCAATTAAAAAGAATACATAAATTTAATGTATTATTCTGTGTTATTTAAAACAACTGCACACTCTTTATCTTCTTTACTCATATCCTCGTCATTCCATCCCCACGAAGGCAGCAAACTTGAATCGTGTTCTTTGTCTTTATCTTTCATATCAGAAATTGATAGCTTTTGGGGGTTGGAGCCATCACCAGTTCTGTTCGCTCGCTGGAGAATCATTTTTTCCGGTACTGTTTTTAGCTCATAAGCCCAAGCAATCCATGCAAAAAAATGGATAAATCGAGTAGTCCAATTGAAACCATAGGTAGGAAGCTCAGCTGCCTTGTAATCCCATGGAAAAGTGTGATGATAATTATGCCATCCTTCCCCAAACGATACAACTGAGACAAACTTGTTAACAATTGGATTTATGTTTCTACCAAAAAGAAACGACGTTAGCCGAAAATCATTTAACCAATTTAATTTTAAAAATTTACCTGTCATAAGGCTTGTGACCCCATCTATGCGCAAAGCTATTGATACACAAAATTGCATTCAATATCAGCATGTATCGCGTTAAAACCAAATTCCAGCTTGTCAATGGATCCTCTCCCCACAACCAAATTGGGATAAACCAAGGAATGGCAAAGCAAATGAGGAGTGACAACCAATCAAAATATTTCTTTTGAAACATGACAACTGAATCCGTTTTCAAATCATCCAAATAAATGAGTTTCCCTTTGGCCTTCACTTCCTCATGCTTTTTCACCAACCAACCATGTCCAACCAAAATGGGAAAAAAGAAGCCTCGGTTTGAATTATATGGGTCTGCATTCGTGTCCGTAAATTTGTGATGAACACGGTGATCCCGAACCCAAAAGTAGATACTGTTTTGATTTGCCAAGGTTTGAAGAATCATGAGAAAAACTCGAAGGGGAAGTGTCGCCTTGTAACTTCGGTGTGACCAGAGACGGTGTGCTCCTGCGTTCACTCCAAATTCCGCGAGGTTTCCCAAAATTAGCTCTGTTTTGTCATGGAGAATATTTCAAATTTTGGTCAGTAAATTTCCTGTAACATAATGACTGCTGATGATGAATCTTACGGAATAAAAATGTCCTGAAATATACGCGTCCACTGAGACAAAGATAAAGTCCGTATACACCGGATAAATGAATGTACACAGTTTTTGCAACGTTTTTCCAAACAATCGACATTTTCTCTGAAATGTCTTTGGAAGGGATAACTCCGTCTTGTTCCATAATGCTTGGAAATTTTTAGCAGAACGAAACGTGACGCTGTTTCAAGCTCAAGCGTTTGAGACTTACTAAACACGATAGATTTAGGTGTTTTATCTCTAAGCTTGAACAGACCATTCTGGATGGTTAGGTAATTTTCCTTGTTTTCCATTGATTCAATATCAAAGCATTTAATTGGAATATTCAGGATTTTAATATATAAAAATGAGTCAAACGATGGAAGTTAATAATACTTCATATCTAGTAATTAAAATTTCGATAAAAATCATTCGTTTTTGTTTTTCATCTCTTCATTGGAATCGTAAATTTTACACGGATGTTTCAGATGCGTGTGATTTCTTTAACTATTCAAAACACATGAACAAATGAATGCAACGACAGGAGTAGACTGTCTAGTCTAGACTTGAATGGATCATTCCTTGTGGTTCAATATCAAAGCAATTAATTAGAATGCTCAGGTCTGGGCTGAAGCAATAATGGAATTTGGAATAAAAATACGAGAGCGTAAATATGATGAATTAGTGATACTATTGACGCAAGGAAAATGTCAGGATTTTCCAGACTTTCTTGGTAATTATTAGTTCAGTAAACTTACCTGTATTTCTCTACTCATTAAAATTTAATATTCAACAAATCAGGTAGATAAATATCATGGTGTGAAAATATTGAGAGCAACTCATGCGTCATGAGGCTAAAAAGTCAAGATTCGTCCCATATATGTTTATGCAAAATAACACACGTTTTGTGTCAAACCTCAGTTCAAAAGAATGCAAAGGTTGTCTATATCCCATAATGCGAACTCGTTTTTGCAAGTAGTATGAAAGAAGAAGGAAATTTTCCTACTTCATGATGATGATGATAGATGAGATCCGGTTCAACATCTAATACGATGACCATGAATATCAGGACGTGTCACTAGCTGACGCTGTTGAGAAGGATGTAGCACTTTTTGTAATTTCTAGATATTATATGATTGTGATATTATTATTGAATTAAATTAGCAGTTTTCCGTAGCTTAAGTTTTAAAAAGTTTACTCGCTTACAGTTCCTGAGTCTTATAACAATTTCGTTGTGTTTTATCAGATTAGGGGTTTACTCGTTATTGAGTTTCTTGTTATATAGAAATGTTTATTGCCTCCTAATTCTAATTGTAGATTCCGACATTGCATAATTTTATTGCTTCCTTACAGACACACAAAATAGGTAATAGCATGACGATTTTTGTTTACGTTCCATAGTTTTATTGCCAACTCGTTATCTACTGTTTTTTTTGCATGATGTTCCAGCAACAACGCAGTTAATTGGGCATTTATATGAAGGTCTGGTGAAATGACGTACCCATTAAACAATTAATTGATTGATTAGAATGATGGAACAAACGCTCCAGAAGTTTCTAACATTTTATGGATTTATTGGGGCATTCCCATACAAATTCCATTTGATACCAGGCTCATGTAATTTTTTCATCCATCTCAAGAAAAGCTCATATAATTGGGCATGGAGAATCTATCTCACGCTTACAATATTACACTTAACTAGGACATTTGCACTTCTGATACTTAAGCTTCCGGAGTATTTGGAAAGGAGGGATTTTTTACGTTTGGTATTTCATTCTGCATGGTGCTCTGGATTTGTCTGCATGCTAATACAGCATTTCGTTTTGGTTCTGAGGAAAGC
Organism: Orchesella cincta; assembly: GCA_001718145.1. Lineage (NCBI taxonomy): Eukaryota > Metazoa > Arthropoda > Collembola > Entomobryomorpha > Orchesellidae > Orchesella > Orchesella cincta. The sequence goes on from LJIJ01000574.1 coordinate 13,775, forward strand.
TGAAGTGTTACTGCTTGGAAATGGAACGTTGGAATGCATGGAAAAAATTGAAAAACGTAAGATCGTATTATATTTTTTGAATGTATTTTTTACTGTTTCCTAACATTTGAAATGAATTCATCTATAGTGCTTGCAAGTCCGGAGATGTTTCAAAAATGTAAAATATTCAAACTCAAACTATCCTTGATATTTTGTGTTATACACGTGAGCAACAGCCTTGTTTTCCATGTGCCATTTTTTCTCATGTTTCGTGAAGAAGTTTGGCATTTTGGGGCACCATTTTACCACAGTTTAAACTTTTTTCTTGGAACTACAAACCCAATTGCTATTGGGGCTGGAATTATAGCAGAACTCTACTTTATGTCAATTGGATGGGGCACTCTCATTGCAGAAATGTTCATCCAAATCCAATTTGTTCAAACTGTGACCACTACATTAACGTACATCAGAACATTTTCTCCATCCGCAAAACTGCAAAAGAAGTACTTTTTGTATCAAGAACTTCGGCTTTTAACAACAGTCTACAAAAATACTTTTGGAGAATATTACATTCCATATATATTTTCGGCTTTTGGAATATTTTTTGTTCAAGGAGTACTTATTTCCGTGAAGTTGGCGTATATGAAAACCGTTATCATTACGGCTTCTGGAGTTACTTGCATTTATATTGCTAACATGGTGCTCATCATCACGTCCACAATGACTGGAAAAATTCATCAAAGCAGCTCTACATTCCTTCACCATATAAAACCCCAGGGTTATCGTACAGGACTGGCAAGGCGAATTTGTCGAGCGTTCAAAGTGATTTCAATTAAAACTAAATTAATTAAAAGTTTTTACGAAATTCGACGGGTCACCTCCCTGACTTTGCTGGGCGTGCTGGTCAACATTCATTGTCTGTATTGGTATCCCTTCATGTTTGAAAATTGCGAGAATTTGCTTTTCAACATATTTGTTACAAGTTTTTGTTTTGAACTGAATATGACAAAGAACTAAATGCTTTCTATATTAGAGTTTGCATTTGACTGAATCATGTTTAGTCGGCCGCTGAAAATGACGTGGATCATAATTATTGATTGGGTTCATGTCGATTACAATTTATTGGATTGTCCCAGCAAGTGTCTTAAGTTCTTTATTATTTGGTTGTATTGTGTTGGTTTTATTATAAAATGTAATAAACTTTATGATATCATTACAAACAAAAACTGGTGTTAACTCCAGTAGTATATTTAATTCCAGTATATTATAAGTTTGTACTTATAATTCGCTAATCTTTCCACTTCCAAAATATTATGAAGTTTGCTCTAAATCGATTCTAATCAATTTTGTAAAATGGCTTTAATTGGTTTTATTTACTGGAATTACATAATATGGTAAGAGCTCGCCATGCGTAATATGACAATGTATGTATTTCGGAAAATGGCAATAATAAAAATAACTTTTAAAGACAAATTAAATGTTAGAAATTATTACACGTGAAAGCTCACAATTTTTCTGCCATGTCGTGTCGTAATAGTTTTAATGCCGGAACTCCACAAAATATTAGTTTTCAGTTCCATCATAAAATTATTTTAGAGTTGATTTTATGCCAATACTCGTGTTCTCAAATTTATCATTAGCCAGTTCTGGATTTTACAACGAAGAAAACTGTCCGTTGCAAGCAAAATCGAAGAAACGCTGGAGTCCTTCCCTTGTCTGCAACATGAAATGTTCCAATATATTTTCAAGGGCTGTAATGATTTTATGTATCTTCTTAGCACACCGTTCCTATTCACTGGCCATTTTCTTATCGACCCCAAAAAGGATTTGGAAGTTGTTAACCCAGCGCTGGCAACGTGAAGCAATACAATGATATACAATATCACTTGGAAGGTGAAAACACACAAATATTGTAAGCAATCGTGGAATTTTTCCATTTGCACTGATTCCTATATATAACCCCGAAATTATAAATACAGAACCAGCAGACTGGGCTTGGGGTAAGATGAACATTTGATTGGCGAGATTAATAAAGCGTGTGAGGAGTTCACACTTTTTATACCAGAATAGAATGCTCCACCGTCCGTTAAAATCCTTGGAATGTGCACGTTTGCTGAGGCACCTGTAAAAATTTTATAAAAATGTTTCTCCAAAGAATATCTGGTTTAAAATCCATTCAAGTCTCATACCTTAACAAATATAGATGTTTGTTTAATAGTCTGATTGCTGCTGTAAAGAAAATTGCCTGATAATTCAATAGGGCAATGGAACAGCAACCAAGAAAGCTTCCACAACCCAGAGAGAACAACGCATAAGAAAGTTGTGAGCAAGGTTTTGAGTAAAAGTCGAAAAATGGTTGACAAGCTTGTTGGCATGGAAGGAGAAAGGTAGCCGTCGCCAGGTGAGAGGAATGCCAAAACAGTAATTATAAGCACAACTGCAATGCAAGAATCCATGTGAATCTTTTGCTTGGTTTTGGGAAGCAAATGGTTCCATTCTGTATAAAAAAAGAGGGCCAACACGCCCAAGGTTTGCCTACAGTGAGTACTCATGTAGTGCCCTTAAAAGCTAAAAATAAGGGTTTGGTAAATTTTATAAAAATAATTTATCAGGATCACATTAGTTCCCTCAATGTGGCGCGCATAGTTATCATTAACTAAATGAAATTAACTAACTATACAGTTTAAACTGATTATATAATGTTTGAGAAAGTTCATTAGCAATTCAACTTTATTTCTGTCCAATCCAATTTCTTGCTTATCGATCTTACTCAAGTCGGCAGCACTTCAACAACAATTTCAATTCAGGCCATGCAGGTGTGCAGGCTTTAAGCGTCGAATATATGACTATGGAAGTTTTAAACAATGCAATTTCATAACAGTTTGTCCTGATAACTATACAGCGCGCCACAGTGAGGGAACTAATGTGATCCTGATGAATTATTTTTATAAAATTTAACCAAAACCTTATTTTTAGCTTTTAAGGGCACTACATGAGTACTCACTGTAGGCAAACCTTGCGTGTTGGCCCTCTTTTTTTTATTTTTAGTTTTTAATGGCTATCGCTCAATTACGTATAACTGAGGCATAGTGCCGCGCTTCATCAATACATGGGTAGCAGTTATAAATTTGGCACAGGAAACAGACCAATCTGCGCCCGAAGCGGCCACACTTTTAACTCTAAATCTGAAAGTCATAAAGATTAATAATCCAATGCGAAGTAGCTCTAACTGCATACCCTCTAATCAGGGACCTTTTAAATAGAGTATAATAGTATAATAAGTGTCGGAGCCCCTAAAATCCATATCAATCAGTGTTTAACAACGAAGTAAGATCAAAATCAGATATAAATGCTATCTCACTTATGCATGTTAGGTACGTAGTAATGGTAATTGTCTTGTGTGGTAACATTAGAAATGATCATTTAATGCTAGTTAAGAGTAAGTTAGTCAATTTCTTCAGATAGCTAATGTCATATTTTTGAAAACTACCAAACGGATTTCGCTTTTGAAACGCAGGTGTTGATGACCCTTACAGTATGATCTTTAAGATGATCTATGTATTTTTCGTACAATAAAGTGTAAGTGCATTTTTTGTTGGGTTCTCATTTCCCATGTATTCTTATGCCGCGCATTATAATAACTGTAAGTATCGAACTACTGGTCGATTAAAATATCAAGTGGACACGCATCCATGAAAGTACGCTCGCCAAATCAACCCTTATAGAAACTTTTCGTAAAATGAAGTCTAAGGGTCGAAAGTGCTGGGTATCCAAAGTGCCATATGCGTTTGCATATCCTACGTTCGTAGGATGCATAGTACATTTGGATGTATGTTGTTAAGAGACATACATACAAAGTACATTTGCTATCCTTTAACCATGTTAGCAAAATACAGTAAAAGATTTAGGCTCTTTCGAACAGTTTTGTGGTGAAATAAATAGGTCAACAAAATCACCTTGAATTTCTCCCCTCCCAAAAGTCCCAATTCCGCTAAAAAGCTGGCAAAAAATGTGCACAGTGGATTGACTGTGAAGAATTAATCCAAAAGCTGAAATGTATGTGGTCAATAGTGCAGCTCTAAGCAATAAAAGCAGGAGTGGTTCTTTCCCGAAGACGATGGCGTAAGCCTCCTCACAAGTAAACACTAAATAAATTAAAAGTAATATTTCCGAAAGAAAATTCCACCGTTGCAAAACTAATGTTTTGTTACTAACTCGAAATTGTTTATACTTCTCATCCAATTCTAAAGGACTGAGATAAATTGAACGTAAAACACTCAACACCGTTTTCATTATTTTAAGACTCAGCTTTGAGACCATTTTTAATGTCTAATGTGTGACAACTTGGCTAGTGAAAATAAGTAATGTACTCTGTACGACATTACAAATTCAAATGAATAATTCCAGCTAAAAATGGAGAGGTCTAATACAGTCAGAAATGTATTGCAAGCGTGACCCATTTTAATGGTTTTAAACGTTAGACAGAAAATTCAGCCCTGAAATTTATTAATTTGGATAAGCTGCAAAGGGATGTTACTGATGTATACGATAATGCCACCAGGAAACGGGAAAGGTGCTAATGAAATCAGATAAAGAGCGCAAGTAAATCGAATGGTTGTTCATAATATTTCAAATATTATAACATTGATTTTCTGACTACCATAGAGCTTGTTAAGTAAACCCAAATAAAAATTATATTGAAACTTCATGGTATTATGCTGTTTTTGACCTAACAACTAAAAAGAGTGTTCGCTGCAAACAAAATCGAAGTGCTGCTGGACCGCTTCCCTTGTCGGCAACGTGAAATGGACTAATCCGTATTTTCAGTGGTTGTAATGACCTAAATACTTTCTCAGCAGAGTTTTTCTGTACAACGGCCATTTTCCCACTGCCTTAGAAATGATTTGGAAGATTTGGAAGACCACTGGTGACGTGTGGAGGCAAAAAAACATGTACATGAGCAATTTGAAAACGTTATAAAACAAGCATTGTAGTCAAAAATTTTGAACTTTTCCTTATTATGTATAAACCGCAATGTTTACGATAGAGCGTGTTATTTGCGTCTGGGGTAAAATGAACATTTGACTAGCTAAATTTATAAAGCGAGTAAACAACTCGCATTTTTATACCAGAATAGAATTTTCAATTGTCCTTCTGTTTTTCTCACCCTGGGGCATTTGCTCAACAACCTAAGAAACAGAGCAATATAAAAGCAATGGCTTGAAAAGATTGAAATAAATAGCAAGGTTCGTACTTGAGAAAGTTGAGGTGCATTTTCAAATCTGGAGGGAAGCCGTGAACATGATAGCGTTGTAAATCACGAGCATAATTGGTACAGCCAGCAACACAACTTCCACTATATACGAGACAAATTTCAATACAAAATTTCTTCAAGGGATGGATAAATCAGGCGGAAACCTACGGACGAAATTTGTTGGCATGGCAATGCGAAAGTGGTCGTTGGAAATGACAGCAAAGTAGTAATTTGAATAAATACCACAACCACCTTGATAAAGGTGTCCATCGGAATCCCTTCGTTATTCTTTGGAAGAACATCCCCCGCTCTGGAAAAAACGAGAACTAATGCTTTTGCACGCAAAATAGAACCAACAATTTGTATTAACTTACATTCACATTCCTTTTTCCAAAACTTTCACCGCAGCAAAAAAGTTGGCAGATGCATGACATGCTGGCAGTAATTAAAGTAACTTGAAGCAGTAAAATTAAGAGCGGTTTCTTTCCAAGATAAAGGGTTAGGGTGAGCTGAAAACTGGAAAAGAAATTTATACACAACAGGGTTCCATTACAAACTTTCCATTTGCGAAGAACAGCCTTGTTGCTGCTAAAAAGAAAGTCCTGCAGTTTTTCATCCCATTGAAGTGGAGTGAGAGAATTGCAGTGGAATTAGAGAAAGGGAAAATAAAATGTGAGTCAATAGTTGTTTAAGAATGCTTAAGCTTAGTTTGGAAACCATGTTTGAACAGAACGTAGACAATATGCATAAAAATAATGGCCTTTCACCCTTTTAATGTTGAATAAGAACGTTAATTTTTCATAGTAATTTGAACATTTAAACTAAGTTATGCAAAAAAAATTGGCTCCATGTTTACAAGAAATTATTATTATATACATTGATATCTAAGACGTATGGACAAGCTATTTTACACACCGTTCTACAGGTTATACATATGTAGGTTTGTAATGACAATAATACATGATTTGCTACAGTTATTCGGCAGACTTTAAGTAGTAATTAAATGTTTGTAACACTCTCTCAAACTATTTTAGGTTAGTCAACCAAATTTTAGTATTTCTATTTGTGAGTTGTAAATCAGTAATCACCAATTTATTTTATGCATCCACAAGCTTCGTTTCGCTGTAGATTAAGAGACAATGGTTATAAGCTGATTTACCAAACGTGTTTTGAGAATCTGGGGGCAAATTTGGCTTTGACGTTTTCGACTTTTCCAAACAAAAAAGGGCTGTGGTGGTGGGCTGAAGAAACAAAGGAAAAAATGGGATTTCGCTGGGGTAACACAGTAATATTTCTACTCTGTGCTTTCAAAACTATTGTTGCTTTTGAGCTGGAGGTTCTAAAAATAATGCGTGCAATCAAATATGGCTACTCGCCTAAATATTTTAGTGACTATTTTCACTCAACCAATTCCAGGTCAATCACGACAAGAAACAGAAGCCATATTACAACGGACATGGATGTCAAATCCTACAAACATAATGCAATCACGTATTGGAACAACCTTCCCGAAGAAATCTATTAGTGGACAGCAACGCTTCAAAAAGATACTCCACGAACACATTATTTCAAAACAAATTGTAAACTGTACATATAAATAAATGATGATATTGTCTATGAGGAAATTCTTGACTCTGTAATTAATACCTTTTGAATTTTTTATATATATGTTAATACCTCCACAACTTCAAATCAACAAAAACAATAACTATAATTGATCATTTATTTTTTAAATGTTTTAACGTTAATAACTCCATAATTCCAAATTAATTCAAACAATAACTTATTGTCATAATTTTAACCTTCAAAAATGTTTTCAAATTTATAAAAATCAACTAATTGTATGTATGGCATAGAATTGCCTTTCTTGTATTAAGGATAATACCATGAATAAATACTACTACTACTTTGAAAGCTTTTTGTCTGTATACATAACCTTACAAAAATGGCGTCTAATACCTCTACATAAATTTTTTGGTGACGCCTAAGTTTGGTAAAAACTCTGTTAGAAATCAAATGACATTGGTTATTTAAATTTAAAAAAAATGTATTACTTATTCATGCTTACACTGAATTTCACAGAAGTCGCACTAGCACACACAATGAAGAATAACTACATTAAACTTTAATGATTTAACTCCTCGTCTAACTATATTATAGCTTAACAGTGGGCTTAATCTAGCGGATAATGGTACACGGACGTTAAAATTCATAATATTCATTTTGAAAAAGTAGGAGGTAACCAACAGGTTCTACCTCGTACTTTCCTATATTACCGGTCGACGCTATCTTTGTGAACGTAAATGATTATAATTATAGTATAGATTATAGTAAAGTTAATGTCAAGAATCTTTTTAGTTAGGGGTTAGTTTGAGATTTAACTTCACTGAAAGTTTGCCCGCCTGCACCATCACCTATAATTGATTCATCTTGATAGCTTAGTAGGCATTTTCTTACATCAAAAGTAAATTGACAATTTGATCAAAGCAGAAATTGAGCATGACGATTGGAGTGATTTTTTCTACATAATTCACAGCTCCAACATTTACCTTCAAAACTCTAAAAGAGCTCACATATTTCTCGAGTAGCTTTCCTTTGTATTTGGATTTACTGATTAGATTGGGTAGCACCGTTTCCATCATGAATGCCAGGGTCGACAGTGAATCAGTATGAACTCCAGCAAGCGTCCCGAAGCAAACCACAATGACCACGAAAGTGTTCAGTAACAGACATGCGAAAAACATCAGTTGTGGGATGGATTTGTCTTGCTCTCTTGTCCCGAAAAAGATGAGCACGTACAAACTCAAAATAAAGATGAATTGTGTCATGACTACCGCTGTAATCATTAAATCCTCTTGAATCCTATTGTACAGCCGAAGAAAAATTTGGAGTTGTCTGAATCGTAGCAACTCCGAAAATCGGAAGCTGTCCATCTGGAGGGATTTTTGTAAGCATTTGATGTACTGCTCAAAACAACAGCTTTGAAGATACATTAGTTCCACAATTTGCAATGAGAAGCTTCCACCTAAGTCAATGAGCAGATAGATGGACATTAGGATTTGGGCTGCCAGCTGAATCAGTGACCGAAATGACCATGGCGTCGATGATGCGCCAGAGAAGCAGTCAGCTAAGAAGTTAACTCCGAATAGGGCAGAAGTGCATGGATTCATCCATCTCTGTAGCACATAAGAAGCTGCCAAAATAATTGGGGCTGTCAATCCACAAATCAGTACGAACTGAACAAGAATTTTTCTGGTTTTTTTCAGGTTAAAATACTGCTTTTTCTCACCACTGGTTTTCAAATGCTTTTCATATTGTAAAATGAGGTTGAGCAGTTCAACGACAAAATACCGTTGCTTTAGGTACACACTTTTGAAGATGATCATCGTCACAATTGCGCTGGCGTACACCAAACTTTCCAAACTTTCGACTAGTTTCTCTTCGCCCCAAATCCGAAACATTTGGGTCCAAAGGATGGCCCTGAAAACGGTGGAAGTGAATAGTTTTGTCCATTTGCCAGTTTGCCTGGTGGTAAGGTATAAAAGTCAAAACTTTCTTTCCTTTTTTCCCATGTTCAGAGAAGGATATGGGTGATGTTCCAATTATATGCTGGAGCTTCAGTTGAAGTCTGAAACCGTGAAGAAAATTCTCGTGTACGAGCATTTTTTCGAAATAAATATTTGCTGATATATTCTGCTTTCAATACTATTATTATTATTCTCAATCAGCACCCTAGACCTAGGTTATTACACTGATCGGACGTACAATCATATTGTTACAAGTCAAAAGAAAATTATTAGCAATATACAAATTATTACAGGAGTAGGTTAATACAGTTAATTTTAAAAAAGAAGATTAATGTTCGCTATTACATTATCAATGCATGAGAGATAACAAATATTATCATTATTATTAGTTAAATTATTTCTTGAGTCTATAAATTCTTCTTTGAGCGTATTTTTAAAATTCAAAGGTGGTTTTAGGAGTCTACTTTCCGTCGGAATCCTTGTCCACGCTGAGGTGACGGTGTATTGGAGTTGGTCTACACATTTGTTGAATCTGGCAACTTCATGAGTTGAGTTTCTTGTCCTTACTAGATCGATTGCATTGGGATTTACAAGATAGTTAAAGGATTTGGGGCAATTGTTGTTCACAACACTGTATGCGAGGAATCGGATCTCAAAGTCATATTTTTCACTTGGAAATAACCACTGCAGATTGTTGAAGTCCTCCTTGGAGTGTCCATATCCAAGAGTCAGATTAACTGCACTTTTAAATAGTTTGGTAGCAGGTTTCATTGATTTTTTACTACAGTTTCCCCATACAATTATCATGTAATATAACTGTGAGAGCACTAAAGATTCAACGAGCATTTTGAGGTTCTTGGTGTTGATAAGCATTCTAATAGCTCTTATTCGATGCAGACTTTTTATAACATTTAGTGGTGGTATTGCGAATATGTTGTTCCCATTGCAAGGTTGTATCTTTAATTAAACCTAAACTTTTATGGAAGAGCTGCAGTTAATTTTTACATTGTCCACTTCTATGGAAAGGTTTTTGATTTTCCAATTCGTTTGTTGCAGTGCAGCATTAGTTCGGTTTTTGCAGCGTTGAGATTAAGATTGTTGCTTGTCATCCAGTTGACTATTTTAGTACAGTCTTGTTGTAGCAGGCTAAGATCAAGAATCATTTGTTGTCTGCGTATCTCCTCTACTCAAGGAGCTGGAAAAGGGTATATGCCGTATTCTTCAAGTTTTGCAAGCCCATTTATTCATACGCAGTTATTTACCTTGTCAATAAGTAATCTCTTTGTGCGATAGTTGTCTAACAAAACTTACGTAGAATATTACGAACTATGGTCACGTGCAAAATTACTAGCACGTCCACGCCCAACAATTTAAATTGTAAATGGCTCTAATGAAGGCAGATTAAGATAGTAGACACACATTTCTATTTCTCTCTGATTGAAAATCATACGCATAAGAACAATATTGAGAATATTAGAGTATGTGAGAATATTATTATGTGTCCGGAATTTTAACTTATCGTTAAATAAATTCTTGTGCTTCCAAATCCGAGTAATATTTTTTATCTAGATCAATAAATCTTATTTTGGGGATCGACCATATAACAGTTGCTGGTTTAGGGAAATGTTTTTGGAATCCTGATTATATGTGTGTGATACTTTTACCAAATTGTTTTGGCTTGTAGCATATCGCACCAAATTTTGCATGCTCCTTCAGACTCTGCTTTTGACATGCCAGATTGAACCAGTAAATTTGCAATTTTTGTGTGGAGTCCTAATTCACAGCATTTCAAGTTTTACCATTAAATCAGTGAGGTCGTGGTACGTCGTAAATGGAGGATTTGTGCTGTCCCGTGTACTGTTTCCCCAGTCATAGAGTCCGCGATGAGAGGTATACGAGTCACAGAAATGTGACAGGTTTTTATTTTTGGAAAATTGGTCTGCTTTTTACTTGCAGCAGAAAATTTATTATTTTCGTATCCCTTTCACAGAGGCACCAATTTTGTCAGATAAAATGGTAAACGGGAGTTATCAGGAAGATTGTAATTACAAGCTAAGACAATAAGTTTCGGTGAATGTATCTAAAGGTTAGACTGATCTTATTAACAGCGAGAATTCACAGTGACATTGTAGAAGCGGATTAAAGATTATACATACAGTTGCAGCTAGGTAGGCAGATTTAGCTACCTAGAAGCTAAATTTAGCTACCAAAAAGGTAGCTAAATTTAGCTACCAGGTAGCTATATTTCGCTACCTTTAACATGGATAGGATAGGAAAAGGTAGCTAAATTCTGCTACCTTGCCATTTTGATGCGGTTGATGGAAGTTTAGAGCCAAACTTTCACTCCCAGTCGAAAGAGCGTGTCCGAATTACCTTTAAAACTTAATATCAACCATTTTCAACCATTTATGAAACTTCGCCTATCCTGCTTATGTTGGTGGATTTACAAGGTAGCAGAATATAGCTACCGGTAGCAGAATTTAGCTACCTTTTTGGTAGCTAAATTTAGCTTCTAGGTAGCTAAATCTGCCTACCTAGCTGCAACTGACATATGACACACACGTCTCTTCATATTAAGTCCTTTTAGGAACATCGATACATCGCGAATTGTCGGGTTAATTGATATTTGGATTTCTTGAAATTTTTCTTTATTGAATAGCATTATCAATCACTAGACTTTATCGTGATACAAATTTGTCACTAACCAATTATTCTACTCTATTAGAATAAGCGGCATTGAAAATCAAATCAAATTTAGTCTAATAACAATTTAGTTTTTCATAAATGAAGACTTAGAAACGCCTTGGTATCCTCTCAACCTAGCCGTGAGTCTGTAGCTAAAGTTGTTGTAGTAGGAGTGTGCTCCACCCAGTCCTTGTTTAATATTTTTTTCAATATATGGTATCGTATAGTAAAATATTATTGTATATAAGAAAGTGTTAAAATTTAGATAGCAGTAAAGAGTAGTTTCTCCGTGTCTTACAGTCGAATTTAGAGAAATGGGAACAAACAGTTTAAGTGTCAGTCTTAAATAGTATAATAGTCATTTCAAATATGGACAGTATCAGCATTGTCGAACCAACATTATAATTGGGTTAATTTTCCTTCTGTAAAATCCGCTGAGCTTCCATAATCAATGGAACCAAGGATCTTGTGTCACCCGCCAAGTTAAGCAGGAATGGGTGGCTTAGCAACCCCGCAGCTGAAAACCTCTTCTCCACACTAACTTCTAGGCACCTATCAATGAAATGCTGGAAGTCTGGAGACAGCTTGTCCCATTCTGGAATCTCAGGCTTGCCATTCGTAGCAATGAGATATAGAGCCCTTATCGGATCTTCTCGCATGTATGGTGGCTCTCCAGCTATCATTTCAATAGCCATAATACCCAACGACCAAATGTCAACTTTTACCCCATATTGTGTTTGGGTTACCACCTCTGGAGCCATCCAATATGGAGTCCCGACTCTTGTATTTCGCTTTTCACCCTCTGTAACTTTAGCACAGAACCCAAAATCCGTTACTTTCACCGAGCCATCTAATCCCATAAGGATATTATCTGATTTTATGTCTCTGTGGATGATTCCTTTGCTGTGAAGAAGATGGATACCACGCAAGACTTCTCTGCAGACGGTTGCGATGTGCTGTTCTGACATGATTGTTATTTGCACCGTGTCAGTGAGTGGGCCACCTTCTAAAAGTTCCATGACGACCTTTAATATATAATACGTAAATTTAGAAATAAAATGTTTTTAGGTTTGTTCACGAAAATGCTTATGAAACTTACCCACAAGTTATCCTTGACGACATAGGCGTCCAAAAAATTCACCAAGTTTGGGTGATTAAATCCTTTCAATATTTTGATTTCATTTAACACCAAATCTTTTCTGGGTTGGCGAGGCAAATTGATCTCTTTTATGGCGACCATGTTGCCTGAATTCATATCTACAGCTTTGTAAACGGTTCCTGATGCCCTATTGCAATCAAAAGAAAAAATTAATAACAGACGCGTAATCAATTTAATAGTCAAAATTACGAAACAGTCTGACTTACCCGGCACCCAACTCTATGCTTTTCATATATCTCTGTTTCGGATCGTCTGGATTGCAAATAGATCGCAGTTGTGTCATGATAATATTCTCACCGGGATTTACTCCATTCTTGCGGTTCTGTCTAGGAGGTTTTTGAGGCTTCGGTTTTTCATCTACGAACGGAATATAAAGTTTGATGAAAACAGTTTCCTATAAGTTTTCCTCAAATATGCCAATTACTACCTTGCACAGAAAGCTGTGGTTTTACATCAGTTGGAATTAATTTGAAATTTTTTGTTTCTTGATTATTTACAATGAAATACGCCTTTAAAGCTTGAACAGCTTGCTCTGGATTCTTTTGTAGGTCTTCCGGTCTGTTAAAAAAATATGATAAATGAATTGAAATTTACTTCCAATGAGCTTGACAACAATTAAGTATAAATACTTACGTAAGAGCCCTGTTGAGTAACTTCAGCCATTCCTCCGGCAACCCAATTAATGCCCCTGTCTCTGGGTCTGGACGAACGTGAAGATTGTGGGTGGTTAGAGTTGGTTTTGAAATGCTTAGCCCTTCATCCGACTTTTTCCAAATGATTCCCGGAAATATTTTCGAAATGCGCTTGACAGCTTTCATCTTTTTTCCTCAAATACCAGCTATGATAAATTTTGCAGTGCGCGTATAAACCTTGAAGGAAATCGTACATTGACTGCAAAACCTTTAACTTATCTGTTGTTGCATAATAAATAATTATGCTTCTTGAATAACGTTTGGGCTGTGGCTACCAAGTAAGAAAAGATCTATGAATATTCAACCAAGTAAAATGGTTTCGTTGGAACCTTTCCAGAAAGCTAGACCGCAGTTGTTCATGTATTGTTAATTCATATTTTTATATAACCACAACCCATAGCAGTTGTACTTTCGTCGGTTTTGTAGAAACTTGATTTAAGTCATTCGGATAGCAGATATGGTTAATCAATTGAGTAGACTCGATCAATATGAATAACACCACAATATTAATGAGTGTATGGTTGGCAATAAATTTACTTTGATGCTTGAAATTAAGTATCCATCATGCATGCGGTTGTGGTTATTGCAAAACGTGAGCGAAGCAAATTTGAGTGATGAAGAGATTATTATGTCATACATAAAACTATAATATTTCCAAAGATTATGTTGGTATTCAATGAACAAATCAATATTGCAAGTATTAAGTAATAGATTTTATTTCAGCAATAACAAATTCATTCAATTTATCATATTATCATTTAAAATAGTCACCCAGCATAATTTGTTTTCAAATACCCATTATTTTCTTTTTCCTAAATTAAAATAAATTTGCATCACATTCTAAAGTTATCCTGTTTGCAAATGGTTTTCATCACTTTCTCACTACCACTTTCCCAAACCACAATATTTTCCAATTTTGGCAGATTGTTAATTATCATTTTATAATCTGCTTCTCCGAAATCCTCTTCAAGCTCATCATCATCCAAATTACTACGAATATCAGTGTGAATTCCAAGTTGTTCAACACTTTGACACATTGTAGCAATGAAAACTTTGAACCAAGGTTCTCTCAAATTTGTCGCGTTAATACTAAACCACTTCAGATTTGACAATGGTTTTATTATCTCAAATGCTTCTGAGGTCACGGCTTCATTAATATCTTCTGGAACATCGTGTCCTTCATCCCAAATCACGCGAGTGTTCAGATTTAACTCCAACAGTGAATTTTGGAATTTCCCAATCGCTTCAAAAAATTGGTAAACATCTCCACGCAAGATTTGGCCAATACTTAACTTTTCCAGAGACCATTTGCGGTTAGCCAAAACTTCCAAATATTCCGATTCACAGGTAGTCAAAGAGAGCCGGCGAATGTTGGGATAATATGAGTTCGTGTCCATGCCATACCTATGCATATTATCCAGGTAAGGGACACCTTCCTCTACGTAGAAATGTTCAAGTTGAATTCCATATATCGTAATAAATGCCATTGGAATTGGATTCCTTGGGTTTCCTTCTCCAAACCAAAGGCCAAGACTTACAAGGTTTTGTAGCTCCGGAAGCAATTCTAGATTGAGTAGTCTTTCATTTTCTTCTATTGCAATATTATCAGTTGATGGGAAGGATGAAGTGAGACCCAAATGCTTTAAATTTGGTGTGTGAGTCAAGACTGCCACAAGTTTTGATATGGTTATCCCAGTTTCACCAGGAAGGGTGATAGTTAGCTCCAAAATGTTTTGACCAAATTTGGAGAGCAATTTTTCCAGTTTCAGAAAGTTCGTTTCAAGCATCCCGAGATTGATTTTGGCCCGTCTACTGAGAAACGGGGTGCTTCCTTTCTTCTCAAATTTTCTTAAAAGCTCCAGAAGTTTGAATTGATTAGAGTAGGAGTCGGGATTACAATTAAATATTGAGCCAAGTGGGTTTTCATGCTCACATCCATAACAAATTTCTAATATCTGATCAACAGAATATTTCCAATCTTTGCAAACTTCACGATAAACGCGTAAGTTTTGCTTGGCTGGAAGATATTTTAAGAGTAGAGGAAATATCTGCAAAGAAATGCAGAGTTTAGTGTGAACTAGTTGATTTGCTGAACATATTTTTGATCAGGGTAATTGACCCTCTCGCTTACCATTGGAAACAATGCTGAAGTCCTTTTGTAATGTAGCAACTCGTTCCAATCGGAACAAGTGTTGATCACGGTATGGAAATCTTCGGGAGACAAGAATCCAAAAATGTGTTCCCAATTCTTGAAGCAAAAAATATTTAAATGAACTCAACAGTTTGACTGAATCTTCTGTTCATGATTATAAACAAATATATGCATACCTCAGGTAACAAGCTCTGTTTTGTTATTGTGGAGAGATGACACTTCACATTTATTCTTTCTTTATTGCCTTCCATTTTATCAGAATTGTTACCATTCACTTTCAACTTTTTCTTTGTGAAACTCAATTTATTCATGATAAAAATTATTAAAACACTTCTTTTCAAATTGTGGTAGAATATCCAAATAATATCTTGCTAGTTCTACGTGTATTGAGCTACTAAAAACGTTGACGTATTGAAGCTATGAAAACAACTTTGGATATTATAAAACACTTATTGCTCAAAATGCGAAGCAAGCTATATAAGCATTTGTATGTGAAAAACTGGTTTTGTCCACTTGTATTGTTCTTGGTTTTCATGGATTACTCAAACATCATGAACATGAATAATCATATCAGCAGCTGCCCTTGTGATTTCCTGTTGCTTTGAAGTAATATCCAGTGCTCAGCTCCCATATCGGCAAAACAGCTTCACTCTTCTCCATCTGCATCCTGTCTGATTCACATAATATTCTGTATGGTAATTGTGACTTTCTCGCTTGAGAAATTGTAACCCTTCTCATAATATACATAAAAGAGTGTGGGACGATGCTCTGAAACTGCAGCAAAGAAATTATGCGCAATGAGGATGAATCTGTTTGAAAACAAAAGATGCTTCATTATATTTTTTCTGGCTTGTTATGAACTGAAAGAGAGACAAGTAATGAAAAAGGCCATTCTCAGTGATTCAATAATTGCAATTATTCACAATTTAAGACCATCCCCATTTTTTGTTATCATAAATGGCTATTACAACAACAGAATTTTCCTCGTAAAACAAAACCATATAAATCTTATTACTATCAAAATAAATTATAAGCTTTATTTCGATTAATGCAATAAGGGTTGTGTATAAATTATTTAGTATCCTGAAAGTTATTCCAATGTATGTTTTTGTCTTTCCCATTGTCGACGTCCTTAATTAAATGAAGATTTTGTATGTCACTTCACAAGGTCAACAGGAATTTTCATTTCTAGTTAAAAGTCACCTTTATCCGAATTTTTTCTAGGACATTAGAAATATCTTTGGGTAGAGTGACTTGCATGTTGTCTACCTTGTCCTGTGGAAATATATATTTTAGTTGAAATTTCCAGTTTTTGTAGTGAGAATGTTTTTCTCACCGGAAGAAAGCTTTTCCCTGACACATACCGCCCAGTGGAGATGACAGGAACACGAATAAAAATGAGAAGTAAAGGCAAGAGTAACAAAACCACTCCGAAGAGAAGTAAGGGTAAGAGTAATGGGAGTAAAATTGGTGATAGAACATCGAGTCCGTTAAGAAGTGCCAGAAGACCTTTCAACCCTTTCAATCCAAAGAGACCCGAGAGACCTAGCAAACCAATGATGACATCATCCCCCCCAATTTGTCTGCCTAAAACCCTATTTCTACTCATTACCTATTCAATATGGATAAACTATACTTAATTTACATTTCACCCAAATTAATTTTTTAACTAAGAATTTCTTACGGCTGGGTTGGGATAAGTGTTGTAATTATCAATGGCTGGGCTCACTATTGGTAGGACTCCAAAGCTTTTACCTGCAGCCTTTTACCTCTCTAATTCCATCCCGATGCCGTTAACAACGAACTGATTTATAGTGGGCCCGACAGAAAAACAAGAGCTTGCTTTTCGTGTTCGGTCATGATAATGATCAATGCACGGTAGAAATAGTCACCTATATCTCCTGAGAAGGCGCTTCAATTCTCAGTCAAGTATTTTTTATTACGCATTATTATTATTATTATTACATTGTACTTAAAGTTTTGAGCGTTGAACAAATAAATAAACAGACCAACGTCCGTATGGTACTTATTAAACGCTATATATAACACATTAGTCAACGGTAATGAGAACATAAATAAAAGAAGTAGTGATTACCATAAGCAATAAAAAACTCATATCAGAAAGGTGATAAGCGCACATGTACAATTTATGACTTCTTACATTTTATAGTGAACAAGAGTATAAAAGAGCATGTCATTAAAAACATTAACACTTGTTTTTATTATGGTATACTCAGGAGGGAGATCAACAAGAGCCCCGTTTGCTTTCAATCCGTCATCATCATCAGCAACTCTTCACATTTCCTTTTTTTCAATCAAATGAGTCATATGAAGCATGAAAGCGTGTCTACTTTTGAAAATCCGTACTTGTTCATCATCTTCATCATCATTGTAAATTACAATTTTGTAATTATACCGAAGATGAGTGAAGAGTCGAATGAATGAAGATTTTTAGCAATTAAAAGCTGGTACTTTTTAGCATTTGAAACTGTTAACAGAGAGACTTTATGAAACTTCTGAAAATAAATGTCACAGGAAGTCAAATAATTTATTCTGTTTTTTACAAAAACCCTTTTTTTTGTTTTCTGAGTTTATGTTATACATTTAGGTGTTTAGATATAGATTCCAGCATCAATTCCGATGTTAAAATCAAATGGCTTGGGATTTACAATCACCGTAGCAGCATCGGCGATTCCACTTTCATCATTTGAGTTAGCACCCTAAAAATTGTGTCAAAACACAGAAAAGACTTACTTGAAATTTTTTATATAGTCACGCATTATATAAATGAACCATAACTTACCGTAGTTCTGACAAAGGTTCCAATTAGGAAGAGTGCAATGCCTACAAGCTTCATTTCAACTTTCTCCACTGCTTCGGTAATTCTGAACTAAAATCAATTTGGTGTGATAACATGTACTTGAATGATGGGATGGAATATTTAATGAGGTTGGAACTTGGAACAATAGAAACGCAGTTGTGTATAATCGGTATGTTAAAACATTGATATTTAATCGCGTTTTCTACAGCTTTAGGATGTAAATTGACATTTAACTAACCATAAAAAATTAATAGTTCCATTCGGTTTTAACTACTATTTTTATTGGAATGGACAAATAGTTCCGTTAGCAATCCATCCATCAACGTAACCTTGATCAAATGTACTTAAACAATCTCATTTAAAATAGCGGACATATTTTCTGTGCAGTATATTATCAATTCTCAACCTTCAAATATCAATGTTCAATATTATTTATATTCAAATAAATTACGAATTTTCGCACGCGGTTTTCTGGTTTAAAAAAATTGTAAAATGCATTTGTTGTCGTTGTACTGATTTTAGTGAAGAGAAAAGAATAGCCACTTTAACCTCAAATACATCTGCAGAACAAGTCTTCATAGACTTACTAAACTAAGCAAATGTTATGGATATTTCATGAATAGTTTCTTTCCGTGAGTAAGGATTTTACACACGTAGGTAGTTAAAACAGGAAACATTGCGCATATAAATTACGTAGCAAATTTGTTTAAGACTTTTGATATCACTCTTGCTCAAGCAGAGTCCTTCCCAGTTGTGACTGGTTTTAGAAGCGTGCTTATCTGCTTCATTTTAGCGGGTCAGGTTTTGTAGTGGTTCCGCATTTGCTTTGTACTGCAGCATCTTGCTTCTACTTTGTAACTCTTTGAGGCTCATGTCATGTCATGAGTTTATGAATGATTTGTACGTTTTATTGACCATATTATTGCAACACATTAAAAGTTATGGTACTTTCCAACTTATCTGGACTTTGATAAGTGGATTATTATGGTATGATATTTTGGGACCACAACGCAACTATGGATTTCCCTGACGTGTCAATGAAATTATCAAGTGTTTAATAAAATCAATCAAGTTGCTCTTGGTTGAATACGCTTTTAACCTTGACTTGTAATTGTTTAACATAACTGAATTTATTTTCCAATGTATTGCCATAAAAGTTAAATTATCTACAACATTTTGAACCCAATAATTTAATTTATGTCTTCCAAGTTTATTAGACTCTGTCCAGCGATGCAAGACCTGCAACATAAAATCATAATATTTGCTAATAAATCTGGTTGAGGTACTTAAGTTAAATTTTCCAATGCTCAGCTTACCAATAGTTTCAATTAGCTGCAGCACATTCATTCTAAAATATTCCCTATTCACATAGCCTCCTCCCAAGTCACATCTATCTGGATTGTTGAGGTTGTTACTCTTCAAAGAACAAAATTAGAAAAATTAAATTAAATAAAAAAACTTCGCTGAAAATAATATTCATGGGAAAGGACTTCTCACCAGCACACAATTGATCCTAAACTGCAATGCATCCAAATAATCTTCCTGGCTATATTTCCATTCATCTAAAAGAATATCCTCATAGTCCCACTTGATTGATTCATAGTCCTCTCGGGTTCCATTAGGATGCATCCAGTAAATGTACTCGCAGTTAGTACGCCAATAATTCATGTCAAAATCAATCGTCAGATTGCTAATTTGGATTCCCAAATCAGGCACATATTCGTAATTGAATGATGTATTTAATGTTAATCCGTTAATGCCCAAATACCAGTCTTCAGCATTGAGCGAGTAACCTTCATCATTTTCATAAACTTGGAAAAGCGCTCCGGGGCTACGCCAAATGTAGGATGGGACGTAGAACGAGTTTTTGAAGGAATTTGGAGTAATTTCGTTAACGGATGTGGTTGTTTTCTGGCCAACCATCTGCGTTTCTCTAGTTTTGTAGGTGACAGTTATGTTGAAAACAAACCAATAGTCATTGAAAACTGTGTAGGCCCAGTCCAGCTCTGGAAGGCCCCCTTGGTTCTCGTTGACCTTGATACTTTGGATGAAAAAGTTGCGAATATCCACAAACATGTAGTCAATCCATGGCATATCGTCGGAAGAGAAGAGATCCCTAAAGGTGAGGTCTTTCAAAGCAGAAAACTGGGGGAAATGTGAAGCAGCCAAAAACACAAGTTTTTGAGAAGGTGAAAGGGATTTTAATTTAGCTTTGTCGATGCCATTTTCTTCTTTTAATTTTAATCCTAAACCTGCTGTTGCGCAGGCCAGAAGAACAAATATTATGGGAAGTGTGAATCTCATTTTGACAGAGTTTTAAAGTTGACTTTGTTGAAACACCAACAGCTCGCATGTGACTGTGAATGGTTGGAGTGCTTTTGGAGAATTTTAGAGTGTGGAATGAATTGGAAAATGTTTGTACAACCCATTGATACCTCTGATTGATTTTATGCCAGGGCAATTAATTGTATTCCATCGATGATGATGATACTCCCGGATTGATAAAGTGATAACCTCGTATGTACTTCGTATGTTGTATCAGTTGCCTGTACTTAATCGTTCAAGGTTCAGTTGAAAATCCAAGCCAACATACAGATATATGATGATTTTTTAACACGCTTAACAATGCTCCAAATGTCACGACAAGCAGTGACATCAGTCAAGGTTCCTGTGACAAATTAGTTCTTATCATGATAATATTGTCAATCGGTGTAGCCAACACTCAATATAAGTTCTCATTAATGGGTGGAAAATCAGTTTATTTATTATGCAGAAATACGTGTATATCTATGCTAACATTTGAACATTCCAATATACATTATCACATTATATTGAACATTAGCATCGGCCTTACTAATAAGTAGTTTGTGATAAAAATAAAAAAAACAACTGGTTTTTTTTCTTGAGTTGTAATTGGTTTGCGTGAATTCTCATGTATAACCATTTGAATTCAAATAAATACAACTTTGACAGGTTCCAAAACTATCTTCAACAACGCTATTATCTGTCCAGGGATCCAACACCTGTGACATTATAAATCTTTCGTAATTCATCGCTAAAATATTAAAATTGTTACAATTTTTGTTGTAAAAAATCGATGTGAAACGTACCAATAGTAGTGATGTGATGATGAATGATTATGTACCCTGACTGATAAAATGTCAAATTGGCAAGAATAAAACATGCTCTATCTATACCTCGCTATTGCTTACAATAAAAAATCAGTGGGAAATCCAGTATCTCTTTGCTACAGTATGTATTACATTGTATAATATATAAAAGTATAACTTGTCATTTTACCAAGTATATTTGGTATTGTTTCAATAATTCTTTTAATCCTCATTTTATATTTATGTCTGTATCAATATAAGAGCATGTATTTTGCAATTTTAACTATTATTAGCAACTGAATTTGTACAACTATCCAACTGCAACATTATTAAAATTTTCATAAATGAAAAGAGAATGCAAACTAGTTGTAACATGTGGGTTGTGTGTTGTATATGTCGTAAAAATTTGTAAGAATAATTATTGAAATAAGGCAATTTAAGAAAACCTCAACTGCATAAACAGAAGCATTAACCTACAAGTAAACCAAAATGACACTGACAAGGAAAGGTCTTGAAGTGCCGCTCGAGTTCAGCTTAGCGAAATAGTGATACTAGGATACTTTAGTATGCTGAATACGAATGTGTATATAGTTTTTTGTTAAACTCAATTTTGGAATTTACATGTTAGCTTTATGGGATGCTAGAAGTATTGAATTTTGTTATGCTACTTCGGGATTGCACAAATATTTGCAATTTCAAAAATGTTATGAACTAAAACATCTTAAGAAGTTATTTTCATTACTACTAAACAAGGTTTGGGTGTATATTTCCAACAGTGTGCACGCTGTGGCCTAAAACGCCACAAAACAGGCAATTTTGGTAATACAAAAGCTAACCTGTAAATTCAAAAAGTGGATGTTACAAAAAAACTAAATACGCATTCGTATTCAGTATACAAAAGTATCCTAGAATCACTATTTCGCTAAGCTGAACTCGCGCGGCACCTCAAGACCTTTCCTTGTGAGACTGCTTTAATCTTGTCATTTTCCAGTTTCGATTGCTGCATAGAACGAAATACTAAAGCAAATGAAAAATTTAACATAATCAGGTCAGTCACACTCGGTGAACGATGACTGATTCGGATTTGACATCTTCCTGGTCGAATCCATACCCACATTAAGGGATTGATTCGGAAAATTCTCAGCCATTCCAAAATCATCTGATTTCTTGTTGACGCCGATGTTAACATCAGAAGCTATTTTAGAAGTCGAATAAAAATAAAAAGTTTAAAAAATTAGTTATAAAGACCAGTGTTCGGAATTTGCCGGCAATATTGGTATTTTGCCACTGACTGGTTATAAATGGCAATATTGACAATATTGACTGGTAATATTTGACAATATTTCCCCATATAAAATACATGGATATGGATATGTAGTAGGGCAATGGCATAGGCAACTATATTTTCCCTATTACAGTGAATAAATTGGATTTAAAGCTTTGAAATGATCACATTTTGAGTTAAAATTAGTCTCGTTATATTATAGAGCATTAAAACATTGATATTGCTCTATCTAATTAAAAATTTAAATTTTGAAGTAATTATTGACACTTATTGTCAATATTGCCGAACAATAATTCCTTATTTTGTCAGCCAATTGCCAGTAATGCCGGCCATTGCAGTCATGCCATTTATTGCCATTCCGAACACTGATAAAGACGCACGTAGAGTTACTTAACATGAATAATAATTTTTAACCCTTTCTGGTATCAACTGCTTGAGCCTTGTTTCCTCGTTTCATTATCCAAATTATCAACAACCTGAGGACGCTTATGAGTACAACTGCACTCAATGAGCTGATAAGCCAGCAAGCTGGAGTTCTATTGGAATCAAAATTTGTCAAAATTTAATACATTTTTAAATGCTTTGGCTGCTAATTATAATCATGTCGAATTACTCACTTCCAAAATGGTCTGCAATCACAGTTCGACATGGCTCGGACGCATTCTGTTCGATTGCTGGAGTCCATGTCGTACCCTGTGCAGGGTCTTTAAAATAAAAAAAATTATTTTCAATTTATGCTTAAAAGTTTAATTTTTTTGAAAACTTAAATAGTTTTTAAACTTACGTTGGGCAGTACGTATTACACTTATAATCCCGAACCATGTTTACGAGAAACTATAACGGTTTTATTACAATAATAAAAACGGTGTCAAAAACTGTATTTCGTTTTACGCCTTACGTATAAAACCTGATACGTATAAAATGGAAATGAAGCCAACCAACAAGTATTAGAATATGAATGCTCACTTTCTCCCTTTGAAAAACAGGGCTGGTGATCAATACTTTTAGGGAAAGTTGGGTAGTGTCTGGTTATAATCCCCTTCCTTACATTTAAAAGCGTGTAGATTTCCTTTCGTGTTTTATGATTAGATTTCATGTAATTACTTACCTTATAAACTGTGTAAGAAGGTATGCAAATATGCTTTTCACGGGATGACCGTATAAAATTCAATATGTATAGAGTGAGCAACTAGCACACGTGTTGGTATGAAACCTACACCACCACGTGACACGAGATAGGCATTTATATATGGTTGCGTGTAATTTTGATTAATTTTTACACTAATGGTGTCGATATTTCTTACGTTGAAATGAGAAATGGAATTCGAACTTAAATAGGTATTATGGGTTGGAATTCGTGGAAGAATTGTTTTTTTTTAAAAACTTCCCTGGTCAATGCGTGTTAGTTCTTGATATCCTTCTTACTTAAATCAGTTCAGCTTTCTGTTCTAGATATAACTGATATTCTCGTCAACATCGCAGTTTAGTTGATGTAGAAGAACAACATTTACGTAATCTTGCAAGAAAAAAAATAAATTCTAAACTGATTCCAGATGCTTCCAATTCACTCTTGCTTCCTATCATAGATGGTTGTAATCCAGGCGAATAACGAATTCACTAATTATGAGGCAATAATATATTCTGGTGCTCATTAGAATATCATTAATTTCTTGTAAATGGCGTGACGTGGGAAAATGACTACTGAATTTTATGTTTATTTATGCAACATGTATTCATACTTACGATAAAAAGATTTTAAGCACGTAATACAGACCGGGTTTTTGGCTTAGAGAGAGAATGAAAGGTAGCTGGAGCTTCACAATTGTACCCAAACCCAATTGACAGTATTATGAGCGTCGTGATAAAACGAATGAAGCAACTGCTAAAACACTTGTACCAGTGGATAGGTATCCCAATTGATGTGAATTGGCGAGCTTTATTACATGCGGTGTAAATTTCTCACGTTCCATATAAGATCATGGACTAATGAGGACTTGCTCCAATAGCACAAGGTGACTCCAGCTCATCAATCTGCGATCAATACTTGTATAAAATGCATTTGAACTTGAGATGATGTTAAAAGCTGGGAACTTTCGTTGGACGGCATATATTATACAATTAAACGTAGAATTTTTGTTCATTCCCTTTTTGAGCTATCCAGAGCAATACGTTCAAGTTCGTAATTCTTTTTTTAAATTAATTTACATTTAATCTTGAGCAAATCCAACAGCCATGTTGAAATATAATATACCAGGGTTAGTTTTTGGTCTCATCCTTTTTCTTAAGGTGACAGCCAGCTTCCTTGTGATATGTTTTTCTTTAACTATATTTTTCATTCCATTAGTTGTTATATTACCGTATCGCCTCATTCTTTGGTTGACATTTTCGATTTTTTACAACGGTAAATATAAACTTGTGAACAGCTCAGATTCAGTATATGCTGCGTGGAGGTCATTTGGAAATATTTCTAACAACGCCTGCTTTTTGTACATTGATGGTCCTTGTGATGTTACAAAACTTAGGGAAAGAATACGAGAAAATGTTCTACGACGGGATAAAAATGGACATCGACCTTATGAAAACTTTCTAAAGGTGTTCGTGGAAAAATTTAAATTTTTGTGTGAGAGTGACTGTAGCAAAACTATTGACTTTAATCATCACATCAGACTTTGTCCAGGGTTTGATGATGTTTCCAAAATATACCACGAAAACGAGTTTCTTGATGTTGCAGCCAAACTAATTGATCAAGAATGGCCAGAAGGAAAACCAAAATGGGAAATTTTGATAGTTCCCAAAGTTAAATGTGAAGAAAGTGACAAACCACGTAGCATCGTTTTTTTCAAAATTTCATCATTTCTACATGGACGGTGTTTCAACTCTTCAGTTTTTCAGAAATTGCATCGCAGACCAACCTACAATTCCACTCGCATTTGATCCTGTAAATCCTCCCATTCCGCGGGTTCCACTTTTATACAAAATTATTACAGCATTGCAAAGCTTGATTCTGGAGCCTTATCTCATTCTGCGAAACTTTTGGAATACCACTGATCGCTTTCCATGTGAAAAAGCGACTGGAGGAAAATTATATGGAAGAAATAAGCTCGAAATTTCCAAGGAAACATTGAGACGCATTCGCAGCTTTTACAAGTGTTCCAGTGATGCAGTTTTTCACTCTGCATTTCTGGGATCCTTACAAAAAATGGCAAAGCTAAAAGGTATGAGGATTCCTCCGCAAACCATTGCTGCCAAAGTGTGTGCAAATTTTCCCTATCCAAATGAATTTCCAACAAATTTAGCATATTTTGGCCATCAATTGATAAAAACCGAATTTAAGAATCCTATCGAAAGATTGAATGAAATGAATAAATTCATGGTGTCAGTAAACCGTCGACATTACGCATTGAAATCTACCATGATTTTGACAAAAATTTTGAGCTGGTATCCCATGGCTGTTGCAAGATATTTTGTGCAGTTTTTTAAACCTTCTTACTATTTGTCCGGTGTGGTGGGGCTTCCAGACAATTTTAAAGTACAAGGACGGGATGCAGAAATGATTCGTGGTTTTGCACCCCTTTGCAATGGCATTGGTAAGTTACAAACTTTCCTGTTTACAGCCCAGGTGGGATTTTATATGATTTAATTTTATGTTTCTAATTCTACCAGGATTTTGTGCAGTTGTGGGTTTCTTCCGAGGAAGCTTTAATACTGGATTTTTGGTAAATAAGTCTGCTCTCATTGAGAATCGTGAGGATATGGATAACTGGATCTTAGAGTATGAAAACGAAATTTGCTTCCTTGAAAACGCTTTAAATTCTAACTAGCTGGAAATAGGTGTAAAAGTTCTAAAACCATCTGAATTTTTTAGATTTCAAAAACATAATCATGTTATTCAATGATAATTATATTCAATTTAATACTTTTGTGTTTTACAACTTGTAACCATTTTTACAATAGTATAAATAAAAAATTGAAAGTGATAACGATAGTTAGTTACTTCATCAATGAAATTTATTCGATTACATTTAGATGTATGCGTCAGCCGGAAACTTATTCTATAAGCACGAGATATTATTCCTAACAAACAATAATTCACATCAGTTTTTATATATAAAAACTCGCAACCACTTTTACTGGTTTGGCATGAGACGATTTTGCAAGGATTTTAGCAGCCTATGTATCTTCAATCGAACCATCTGGAACCATTCAATAGACATGATTTCCCATGTATAAAGTGAACGAGCCACCTTTCCTTGATACATAGAAAGAATATGGAAGGTTGAATTGCGCATAATGAGTGACTTTGGTAACTAGTTCATTGTGCAACAAGAGTATGTAATCGCGCAATGCAGGTAAAATCATGCACTATTTTCATGTGTGGTGGAATTAGGGATTTATACACGAGCTAGTTCACGGCAGCAATCCCATGCGAGACTCTAGACTTTTCACTACAGGCCTGGAATTTGAGCTTTATGGGCTGTTTCAAAGTTAAATTATGTTCGTAATCAAATTTGATTTTGTTTTGAATTGTCTTCATCCTAATTTTGGCAAGTCCAGTATTACAATTGTATACAATATTGACTGATATTTAATTTATTAGACACACATGGCTAGAATGCTCTCAAAATTGAATGATTTTAGACCAATTTGATCGTGGTTTCATTCCAATTACACGCTCTTGTAGTTTCCGATAGTATAATTGTGGAAATGAAGAAATTTTTAGGTGCTACTCCGCGATTGTCCACAATCACCCTCCTTATTATATATTTTAGTCAGAGCATGAGGCTTTAATAATACACTCATAGTCAGTACTTTTTCAGCAAATTTGTTCATGATAAGTGTATCTAAAAAATACTAACGTTTACTGCCGTTGATAGAACTGATGAATGAGTTTGGTGCCACAATTTAACCATCAAAATAAATAAAGACGAAAGGACATATTTTAAAGATTATTGAAAGTAAACGCCAACTGAGAAATGTTTTATTAATAATTTATGCAGCAAATAAAAGTAAACCTATTCTATTTGAATACGTTCATAGTTTTCAAATAGGAAATTATAATACTCAAGCAAGCTACACAACCTTGCATTACTTCATCCTTGTGATGACTCAACTTCCAGTTTATTTGCCCTCAACCTTACCATTCTTATATAGCATCATTTCAAAGGCACTGAAGCAATAATAAAAAGCCATTCATTTCCGTTTACCAATTACCAGAGATCTTGATTAGAAAAATATCCCACAAAAATAAAACTAAAGTCAGAAGTAATGGGTGTCTTTATAGCTATAATCAGCAAAGTCATGGAAGGAAATTAGCTCACGGAAGAATGAACACGTAGATATTACACAAGAACTTACTGTAATTATAGACTCAGATTCCCATCGTTTATTATAACGTGCTCTATTTGATTATAAGTGTGATTGATTAATCAAATGATAGAGAATCTTCGTGGTTTATATTAATACGCCCATTAATGAATCATAAACTGCTTTTTTTTGCAAAAATCAAGGATAAATGCTGGTTTTGTTAGATAATAAAGGACGGAATATTTGTCAAACCAAAACTGGCATATTTTTTCAGAAGAAATGGTTTTCTCCAAATTAGAAAGAGTTCATGATGGCTTGCAAGTATTTTACTTGTTTAAATTTTTTTATTTCCGACAAAACGAAATAATTTAAATCATCCTGTTATTAATTCGGAAGGTAAGAATTTGGAACTCGTTCAGAATACCTAAAACACAAGGTGTGGAGTTGAGAAATGATTATTATTTGATTTAATAGATGGAAAAAACATTAAAAATTAGCATTGCACGTAATTGCTTGCTTGTTAGCACACGTAGAATAGAAATATATCAAGCAAAAGACATGGAATGTGTGAATGAAGTCCGGATGTGAATATCTAATATCAAAATCTCACACCACCTGATTGCAATCTACATGCCACAATTATAAACCGTCTGTTTTGCTAAACAAGTTCATGTTCACAACCTTTTCAGAATGGTTTACCATATTCATCATCATCATCAACATCAGTTCTAAATAAAAAGAAGAGTTTCGTAAGGGTTTGCAGTTCAGTTTGATTTAGGGAGTTATCCATGACGAAAATCGTTAGTGTTTTATTCAACAATACAAATCACCATGAAGCTTACTGCTGTAGGATGCCTGGTTCTTGTGCGACCCAGTTGGTATTTTCACAAAGGTTTCCGTTCTTACGACGCCTGCAGCCATTGAGAGTTTGCAGAAGACATCAACCCCTCCCAACTAATGACACCATTGAGCCTTTTGCTTGTCAGCGGGAACTGGCTTTGGCTTCCAGTGTAAAGGATCCGGAAGCTGATAAAAGCATAGTAATACAGAATAATTCTACTTCAAATATCTTATGAGAATCTATTCTAAATACAGTAATCAGTACGATTTTCGTAATGTTTGTTTTTGAAGGTCCAAATATCACAGGAAAACGGGTATATCATTCAGACACACAACGTAACTACTTCTGACGGCTATATTTTGACAATCTTTCGTATTTCTGGGGGAAGGAGGTCTCCAGCTAGAGAAGGAAAACCGGCAGTTTTGGTTCTGCATGGATTTGCAAACTCATGTGATAGCTGGATTGCGTTACCAAACGATCAAAACCTTGGTGTGTAAAATATTTATCGCATTATTTTTCTTTGCACAATGTATAAAGTATGTTCTCTTTAAAGCATACATGCTTGTGGATGACGGCTATGATGTTTGGCTGGGATGTCATAGAGGTACTTCTTTCTCACTTGGACATAGGACATTAAATTCAAATACAGATATTAGTTTCTGGGATTTCAGGTATTTATTTCATTACAAAAACCCAAATATGAAATGCAAATGAGTTTGTATCGTATTTTCGAATAAAAGCTTCCATGAAATGGGGCTTTATGATTTCACAGCAATGGTTGATCACGTTCGCGTGGTGTCCGGCAACGAAAAGATTTTTGTGATAGCTCATTCCCAGGGTGCCGCAGCGTTTATTGTTGCAACTTCGGAGATTCCGAGTATGAATGAGAAAATACACGCCTGCGTATCTCATGGCACCTGCGCGTATGTAGGTGAGTATTTTTAAACCTCAGTTATCATCACTAGTCAGAATCTTGTTTGATTTTATTCACTCAAATTCATGCCATTTAGGAGGCACATATGAGCCACTTACTTCAGCCGTGTTGCCAATTCTTGGAAGGCCGATTGAGGCAAGTACAATAAAATTACCCGTCTTTTCAGCATGTAAATTTTTGTTTTTCTAACCAAAACTTTTTGTGGTTAAACAGAGTCGTTTGTACAATATACTCGGAGGACGATTTTGCTCCGAGACACGTCAGGCTTCACTTCAGCGCTTGGTATCGGAAGGCTTGACATATGTCAACCGAAAGCGATAAGATGCGGAGTTTGCGATGTGTATACATTAGCCCCTTTTATTTCAACCCCGGCACAGACGAATTATGTACGCTATAGCAAAATATTGTTGTATTTAAAACAATAATTTATTTATGACTTATGCATTTTTATTCATTTTCTTTACAGACAAATTTACCAAGAATGATTGCCAAACTATTGGATACTGTCACTTTCCGTTCATTAGTTCATTATGGTCAAAATGCACGTTCCTGCTCTTTTCGACAATATGATTTTGAAACTGAAGAAAATTTCAGGAGATATGGAACCGCTGATCCACCTCGCTATAACCTGAGCCGGATTCAGACTCCAATTCATATTTTTTGGGGAGAACAGGATGCTATGGTGTCTCCACCGGTATGGAATTTAGATTTGTAGTAATATTAATGTATTTTCTGGCTGAATTAGATACCAGTTTGTACACGAGTTTAAAATCGAACCTTGTTAATTTGTTAGGATATACAACGACTTGCAAATGACCTTTCACCAGGCACTCTTCGTGCCGTTATACGAGTGAATGATGATACTTTTCAACATTTGGATTTTCTTGTTGCACGAGACGCTAAAGTTTTGGTATATGAACCATTGCTTGCCCTGATGAACGAGTTTCTAAATAGAGATTCAGCAACTGACCAATGATGCACAGAAAAAAGGTTAAATAGAGCTGTGGTTGACCTTTGCACATTCACGTTCAATTATAAACAATTCTGAATTATTTATGATAATGATAGGAATTAGTATGATAGTTTTAGGTTGCCAATTGAAATATATTTTATTATAAGTAAAGGCCGAATCGGGAGAGAGTGAATTGGATGGTGTTGGTTTGCTAGCTAATCTCTCTCTGCTTGGATCATATCATCATAATCACGTTCATGAGAAATATAGGCTCATAAGATCACATAATTGGTTTGGCATGCAGCGAGAAGATGACCACATTCCAAAGATGTGAATAATTACATTTCGTACTTAAATGCCTAATTAGAATGACGAATGGGAACAATAATATACGTCACTATGAATTTATTTGTAAATATGTATCATTATTACGTTTCTACTCCAGAATTAAAACTAAATTTAAACGACGGAATGCTTTGTTGAACGATTGCCGAAATATGTTTTTTTGTACGTTAGTAGTACTCATCAAGTCAGACCTTTTTCTTAAAAACAATATACGAATTTAAATCTAAGGCATAAAACATAAAGTACTTTTTGGGTTT
Organism: Orchesella cincta; assembly: GCA_001718145.1. Lineage (NCBI taxonomy): Eukaryota > Metazoa > Arthropoda > Collembola > Entomobryomorpha > Orchesellidae > Orchesella > Orchesella cincta. The sequence continues at coordinate 45,072 of LJIJ01000574.1, forward strand.
CATACAAATTGAATATTTAAAACATAATGCTTGGTGTGGTTCATTTCATCCGTTCTACATTTTAATTAATAGCATCCGGATTAAAGTCACGGGTTGAGAGACCTCTTTTTACCCCTGAAACGGTCTGGTTTTCTTTCTAACTCTATTAGAATTCATAAAAGCCCAATTTTACAGGTGCAGCGAGGCTTAAAATAAGCACCAAAATTATGATTATTAACGCCGACGTCAGATTTAAACAACTAGTATTAGGCTTTAAAGTTTTCAAGTTCACACCCGGGTCCACGTTCTTCATCAATGAGCCTATCAAATCAGACAACGTGTTTCAAGCTTTGCAAAACTATACAAAAATAATTTTATTCTTACCCCGTTTAGAATAAAATATGAACAATATGCCCTAATATTTTAATACATTTAAGTTTCTTAATTGGAAATAAATTCGAATGACAAAACTCATCTCACTTGAAAGCTCAGAATTAATTGATTACTTGCTTCACTTTATCTTTATTGTGATTGATCGCCCAATTAACTTATTTATCGTTGACCTTTGCATTCACTTCCGTTTGCCTGAGATCGCAATATGGAAAATATCTCACAAAATATTATTAACTTGACAGCGTGAAAATGCTGATGAAAAAATAATTGCTAAAAATAATCAAGCATGTCAATTTGTTTTGATAACTGAACAAATCTGTGGTAATAAATTCTTACAAAATTCTCAGCAAAAGCCAGCGAAAACAATTAGCTTACCGGAAAAAGCACTCCATTCAAGAATTCATTCCAATTATTGACTCGTATTCACATATGATATATCGTGGTATATAAGTGTATTAGTTTGATTCAATGATCAAATAATTAAGAATTTGCAGTAAATAAATACATCCATTAACGCATGGCAAACTGCACATTATCCCTTGCAATTGTCAAGGCTGGTGTTTTTTTGAAGTTCAAATAAATAAATATATGGAAGACCAAAACTGATTTATAAATGGGGTAAAAAATTACTTACCCATGAGTCCAACCTGTAATGCTTACCAAATATTTTACTGCACTGAAATACTAATTTTGTTAGGTTTGGCTTGCATATGTATATGGGAAAATGAAAACAATTATTTCATGCCTGGTATTATGCCCATCAGGTCAACCCAGTATTAGGATAACACTTCCAGAGTGCAAGGTGTGGAGTTGAGAAATCATTATTTTTAATTGATGGGAAAGACTGCGGGGTAAATTAGCATTGCATTTAATTTATTGTTGGCATACCCTGCATGGAAGAAATAGGAAATATATATATAAAAACAAGACTCGCGTTGGTTGAAGTGCCGAGCGGATGTGAATATCCATAAAGAAAATCTCATACCCTGCATTTACAAGCTGCATTTTAAATTGCATTCCTTGCTACTCAAATTCATGTTCACGACCTTTTATGAAAACTTTAACATTGCCGCATGATTAACATCAGTTCTAAATAAAAAGATGAGTTTCTCAATTACACACCGTCACTTTTGGTTTGGGAGTTGTCCATGACGAAAATCATCAGTGCTTCATTCAAATCGACAGCTACGTATAAAAACATTCTTTTAACCAACTCCATTCCCCCAACACAAGTATTTAATTGAAAAAAGTTTTTGAGTTTCCGATAATTACCTAACAATTTTAAATTTCCAGTTGAGCACGTACATTTACATGTAAATTCATCGTCAAACAAAAAGATAGACAGAAAATTTGGTAAGAATATGTGTTTTTTTCATTAAAAATTTAGTTACATATCTTCAAAGACGCTCTGAAAATGACATCAGACGCATGCTTTAAGTTTTCAGGCAAAACATGAAGCCTACTGTGATCGGATGCCTGATTCTTTATGCAAGCCAGCTGGTATTTTCACAAAGGTTTCCTTTGTTTCGACGCATACTACAACCTTCCATGAGAGTATGCAGACCACATCAACCCCTTCAAACTAACGAAACGATTGATCCATTTGCTTGTCAGCGAGAACTGGCTTTCGCTTCCAATGTGAAAGATCCCGATGCAGATAAAAGCATAGTAAAAAATAATTCTATTTGAAATACTCATAATATTTCATATATATAACTCAGTAATCAGTTCACAAAAACATTTAAAAAATTGTTTTTTAAGATTCAAATATCACAGGAATACGGATATATAATTGAGACACACAACGTAACTACTTCTGATGGCTATATCTTGACCCTATTTCGTATTTCTGGGGGAAGGAGATCTCCAGCTAGAGAAGGAAAACCGGCAGTTTTGGTACTGCACGGATGGGGAAACTCATGTGATAGTTGGATTGCTTTACCAAACGATAAGAACTTAGGTATTTAATTTTTTTCAAAATGCCTAAACAAAATATTAAAAAATATTTCATGCTTTTATTTTTTTGGCAGCGTTCTTCCTTGCTGACAATGGGTATGATGTTTGGCTGGGATGTCATCGAGGCACTTCCTTCTCACGTGGACACATTACGTTGAATTCAAATACAGATATTCGTTTCTGGGAATTTAGGTATTTTATCTTCCTTAGACATCAAAACCAAATATGAAATTTAGATGAGTTTATATCTAATTTTCACAAATAAAAGCTTCCATGAAATGGGGCTTTATGATTTTACAGCAATGGTTGATCACGCTCGCATGGTGTCTGGAATGAAAAGATTTTTGTAATAGCTCATTCCCAGGGTGCCTCAGCGTTTCTTGTTGCAACGTCGGAGATTCCGAGTATGAATGAGCAAATACATGCCGCGTATCTGTTTGCACCTGGAGCATTTGAAGGTGTGTAGATTTTTAAAATAATGCTCAGTCAGTTATCATAGTTAAATGTTGTGTTTTTACTTGAATTCATTTTTTCCAAATAGGAGGCTTGTATGAACCAATTACTGCAGCTCTATTGCCAATTGTTGGTACACCTACTGAAGTGAGTAAAACAACTTACTTTCTTTCAGAGTAATAATTTTATTTGTTTTTAGAAAACCTTTTGAATTTAAATAGAGACTGTTGTACAATTTACTCGGTGGGCGATTTTCACTCCGAGACACCGTTTAACTCAGCTCTTGGTATCGGAAGGCTTGCCATATGTCAACCGAAAGCAATAAGATGTGGAGTTTGTGATGTGTATACTTTAGCTCCTTACTATTTTAACCGTGCACAAACAAATTATGTACGTCGCAGTAAATTTTGGTTTCGTGTTTTGTGTGAAAATTTTGCAGTTTTATTTATTTTTTGTAATTTCTATATAGACAAACTTACCAAGAATGATTGCCAAACTGTTGGATACTGGTACTTTCCGCTCGTTATTTCATTTTGGTCAAAATGCACGTTCGTGCATGTTTCGAAAGTATGATTATGGCACCAGAGAAAATTTCAATAGATACGGAGCAGCAGAACCTCCTAGCTATAATTTGAGTGGGATTAGTGTTCCAATGTATATATTTTGGGAGAGCAGGATGCTTCGGTAACTCCTCCGGTACGTAATACTAGAACATATTGGTTGAAATATTTATGACTTTTTTGGCCGAATTAGAAGCTACGTTGGCACGTGTTTTAAAAGTGATCTTTTATTATTTCTTAGGATATACAGCGACTCGCAAATAATCTTCCATCAGCCGCTCTTCGTGCCGTTATACGAGTGAATGATGACACCTTTGAGCATTTGGATTTTCTTGTTGCACGAGATGCAAAGAGGTTGGTATATGAACCTTTACTTGCCCTTATGAATGAATTTCGGAATACAGATTCAACAACCAACGAATAAATTACGGGGGTAAATACTGAAATTAGTTATTGCTATGAATACTCATACTTAATATTTTATAATTTTTGGGTAAAAATGTGAAATACTTGTTTTAGTGAGATTTATAAATTATTTATTTATTTGTGTATTTGGTATTTCTTTTTAGTTTTTTATTGAATAAAATTAATATTAAACGGCGTAAAGCTACGGAATACATAAAAATTTATAGGTAACATATTCATGTGTGCATAGGTATAAAAAAGTCCTTTGTCTCCTATCCTTGGGTTAATGTTTTCATATTAAAACTTTATTGATTTACTTTAAAGATTCCTGTCGAGTGTATTTTCTTATTGTACCGTTTAATACACTCAATTACTGAGCAAAAGCATTTGAACCGTGAGCCCAATAGCAACATCGACAGATTTGAGTGGAGTGTTCGCTTCCAAATAGTTGCTTCCTCCAATTTTTATTTTTATGAGTGGACAAGACTTATAAAACCTCTGGGTCCATTTCCGATTCACCCCTTTCTGAAACCTTAGCCGCTTTCTCAGGTTGCAAAATATCTTCTGGGACTCTACATAACCTCCCACCATTCCACCGTAATTTATAAGCAATCCTGAACCGCAGTTGATAGCCATTAAAGGGAAAATGGAGATGGCGAACAAGTTTTCCGAACACCACTCAACTTTCACCATTGCTGCAATACTTAGAGACACGAGCAAAATAGCTGTCAGCAATATAGTCATCAACATATCTTGAAGAATGGAATTGTTCAACAGCGCCAAAACTTGGATTTCCCTAAAAACTTTGGCAAGTTTGGAAAATCCGTTTATATTTGCATTGGGCTGTCCTTCATAACGTATCCATTTTAGTAAAATCTGTAAATAAATCTGGTGTTAAAACCATGTAGTTATAAATCTGAAAAGAATATTTTACTGTTTTAAATAGTCGCGCAAGCTGATAGTGCACAAAATATGGAGACTCCCAACAAAAAATCCTGCCATTCGAATTCCAAATGACCAAATCATATAGTTAAATCCAAATATTTGCAGTTTAAATGCCCAGTTTGCCCAATACAGATTGAAATATTCGTGAATAATATAGAGCATTCAGGAAGTAGCCAGTATCCTGCCAGTGAGCTCTTGCAAGCGTTCTTCCAATGGGTTCCCACTACAATCATGAATGGAAAAAATTGTGACGTATAATATGTGAATGAATAGCCAATTAAGTTTTTCAACATCGCTTCGCCTTTTAATTTTATCAATCCAGGTTTCGAGCTTGTTGTTTTCGGGTTTGCAAGCATTGCAGCAACCCGTTGATACAAAACAAATCATCAGCGTGGATTTTGCAGCGTGCATATAGCGATTGGTTAGAAATAAAGCTGCAGTAGTGCAGCCCCAGGTAGATTTGATATTAGAGAAGTTGGGCTCCTTGTAAAATATCAAGAGCAACTTGAGCAATAACTATTGGTTGCGAAAGTATGAATAAAATATGATTTGTCTCAGAAGAACTGAAGTCCCAATCCTTAATAATAGAGGCTTTGAGATGCTCAACACCCACGTAAAACCAACGCTTTTCGAGCTGGAAACATATTATGTAAATTTTGTGAAAAGTGGATGTTTTCTTCCAACATTTTTAGGGGTTTAAGTATCGTCCGTATAGAAGCTCTAAAAATTTGCACTCACGAAAAGAAATTTCTGTAATGCATGGGGAATTTAATCAAGACTGTTATTTAAAAACCATCTACCAAATACTTAGTTGTTATTGTCTGCATTCATTCTTATCAACCGAATCGTTGTGGTTGAAATCTTCAATTGTGTTGGATTGCATTCACGATCTAATCTTGTATTTCTACAAGTCTGTAATTGAAGGAAAATTGATTCAATAATGCAGGACAGCAATGAAAACCTGATGAAAAAGAAATGATTTATCTCTAACCATTCAGTGGGCGAAATACATGACGCTATAGCAAGACAACTTTTTCTCTTCTTATTCATTTATTATCAAAAATTATGAACTTATTGTTGTATGCATGGCGTTACGGCATATAAACCAAAATCGTTCTTACTACAACTAACGTTGCAATTCAATTTAATATTACACAAACAACATGACACCTGTTATTTAACATCCTTGCTTTCATGTGATAAAAGAATTTCAACTTACTTTATTTTACATACATTTATTTGCACTCCTGTCGCATGCAGGTTTATCTTACGTAGAGCACAGACACATTATGTTTGTTGACAAGCCTCTATTAACCTTGAATAAATTAAAATACGGAATATTTTGTCTGTCGATTTTCAGATTAAAATAGTTTGGGTGGTGATAAGATCCTACAACATTTTGGCAGTTTATTACAGTAACATCCTTCTTATGTCAACAACCAATATCGTAAGTCTAATCAGTGTTCACTTCATTGATGCGTATCTTTGTACTTCTGTGTAATGCATATAAAATATTATCATGATCCTAGTACAATCCTTTTGACTGACAGGGCAGCAAAGTCAAACTAGAATTGCCTTGAACAAAAGAACACCCTTCATTAGTTTTTGATAAGCCGCAAAAAATAACCAATTATAACTATCTTTCAAAATCAATTCAAAATTCTATTCAAACATATTTTTTTATCAAAACAACAACTGGACAACACTCCTTCCTGAATATTGATGCAAATATAAACTAAAAATTTAGAAGCAAATATTTACATAAGTAGCATATTTACAGTTTGAGTAATGCTAAAATCATTTGCTAACAGGCGTCATTGGATCCAAATAGTTAACACTTCCAAACCCAATCTTTTGAACGGGCCAAGACCTAACACCTTTCTGAACTTTAGATTCCTCTGAAAATTTATGCTCCCTTTTGCCATTTTCAACAAATTTACTGAAATCTGATAGACATCTCCCATCGTGCCAAAAATATGAATGATGGCAATCACCGCTTCGAATTCAAGTGCCGAGAAAAAGAGCGCTCAGGAGGTAGCAGGGTTGCATGGAGTCCCACAATCGCATAAAAGAGAGACAGTCAACCGAAACACAATTTTGTGCCAAAATCAACACCACGCCAAACTCTTTGAATGTCATTGTAGCAAATGAGCATGATTTGAATCTGTCGAAAATTTGAGAACTGGGTTTATCCGAACTTTCTCCCAATTGGCAATTCCATTTTGAAGCTCTTTGAGAACCGATTGAATGATAAACAATGTAGTAAGAGTAGATCACAAGCTCCGTATTGAAAACTTATAGAGGGCTGATATTCCAAAAACGGTGAAAACCGTAAAAAGAAAGCTATTAATTTGAAGTAGGAGCAAAACTTGTTACGATTTGACGGACATTCTTCAATCAAAAGGTAGCAAACACGTCAGGAGTGCAAGCGAATTCCAGAGCTTTCATAAAATGGGAACCACAACGGCCACGACGCTATATGCCGTGATTACTATGACGAAATTTCGTTTCCTATTTTTTTCTTTGAAGTTGTTGGAAAGTGGGTCATCGCGTTGTATAAATTTGCTAACTCTTTTTTCTTCTTGAGGTGAATCCAGTTGATGCAGCAGAAAGTTAGGTAAGTCCAAATAAAAAAGAAGTTTGAAGCATCACCGTTGTATTTGTGGAACTGACTGTTGAATAGTGTCTCTCATTCACTTGATAATTTACAGCTTGAGCAATTAACACGGTTGTCATTAAACAAGCGGAAATGAGGCGTAGCTTGTAAATATTTGGTAGATTGGGCTCCTGATGAAACCAAGAGTGTTCAGGGATTTGTCGAAGGTGTGGAGTGTTACGCAAAAATCGTGGAGAATTTGAAATACATCCACAAAAGTTTGCGGAGAGTTGGATCCTCATCATTTTGGGTGGGCTGCAAATTCAACAGTAATTTATCATGGTGTAAATTTATTAAAAGACTTAGTACAAATAATTTTAAATTACCTGATCCATAATGATCTTTGATCTTGTCATTGTTTTCACGGTGAATTTGGGCTTGTCGTGCCAGTACGTCTTTAGGTTTGGAGTCTCCATATTTCACAAAGCTAGTAACCTTTCAGCCAGAAAAAAGAGGAAACAAGGCTTTTAGTTCAATTACAGTGTTCCGTGAAAATAAAAAAACTCACGAATGCTTTCACTTGATTTAATGTTCAAGCAACATATTCCAACTGCAGTCAAACTTGCCATAATAATGTTCTTATGTAAGCCTTTCTGCTCACTTTAATGGAGACACTGGGAAAAATCCATATTTGAATAAATTCCTTCTCGAAAGCCAAGAATTAATACGCCCACCCCATCTTTCTTTCCCTTCAAACGCTTATTACATTTACATTTTTAAACTTAAACCAATCCAAACAATCAGTCGCCATCCAACCGAAGTTCCTGATTTTTCAATAAAGTTCCATGCTCCAGTTAAAAATGAGTCTTGCGATTACATGATACATGCATAAACTGGACTTTCCTTTCTTGCGTGATTGAAGGGAAGAGAACTGTGAATATGATTATATATTTACTCAAGTCAAAATTACCAGCGAAGAAAAATATAAATGGAATATGATCTATACACTGAACACCATAAACACACAGGCGTATTTTGGCTGAGTGCATATTGGCTTACATTTCTGTCTAAACCGTAACAAACTAACAAACACATGACGTTCAAACTTTAACGCACTTGACTGCAGCAAGCTATACCACTGCTTATGCAAAGAACGTGAGAATTCAATTCGGAATACTTTCCGTGACTGAACACTTATACTTCAAGAAACTTCAGAAACAACGAGCTGTCGGGAAACTTGAAAGCCAAGAAATTTACCCGATTCAATAGAATACTTTAACAAGGTGTCTGCTCTCGAAAGGATATTTTTAGAATTTTTGTTTACTGTTCACAGAAAATCAGGGACGAATCAGGATTTGTGCAGACAAATTCTTCTTTTGCTTTTTTCCTATTTATGGTTGACTAGCATAACCTTATCTCGAATGCTAGAAGGAAATTTTTTAGGAAAGGAACGGTTGAGTATAACCTAAGTAAAAGAGTTTGTGGATGCATACACAATAACTAACTTTGAGGAAAACTGTTATTCAATAGTTAAAATAGTAAATGAACGATTTATTTAAAAGTCATGGATAACGTACAAAAGCCCTTCGAAAACTATTCACAGTTTTATGTACATTATTATTAATAGATCACTTTTATAACGACGAGTTTTGATTAGTGCTGAATCCAATAGCCGTGATAGTGTCCCATTTGCTGTGATGATGAGGTTGATATTGCCGTTGCTGATAACCGTTGTTGCCAACCATATTAGCCCATTGCCATCTCCCAGCGTGACTTGGATATCCACCATTATAACTGTTGCCAGGTATGAACCGTAATTCCCATTTGAGGCGACCTGCTAACCCTTCCCTTGAATTATTTGTCGAGCTGCGAGCAAATAAGCGGCTTCATCTAAAATGAAATATTATTACAATCGAATTAGAGATGGTTAACGGCTTGAATAATGTTTAATTTTAAGGACCGAAGCTTAGACCATCAATTGCGGCTGGAAATGCAGAAACAGTTGCGAAAAGGCATGCTGCCACAAATAAAAAGGCACAAACTGCTTCATGTTGGAATTAAGGTTGACTGTGAGCCTCACAAAATTCAGATTGGTTTGAGCGTTCGTTTTAAAAATAAAGTAGAGGAGTATAAAGCACTGTGTTTGAGTTGAGTTCTTGAGTTTGAATGGTGAAGGGTTCAGAATGGAGAGCGTTTATGTACCAAACACAGATATGAAAATGACGTGGAATGCAGATGTTTATGTCACCGGCAAGTTTAGGTTGGATCCCAGACAGATACAGAAATCATATTTGAGTTTGGATGACGTCTGACTTCGTTCGTCGAGTTCTTCATAATGAATGAATAGAGTTTCATTAAGAAAAAGGAGCTAGGTAGTTTTTTATTATTAGAAACTCCGATTGTGATCCTGTACGTCAGTAGTATTTCCTGTAGACTTACCATATCTGATGCTTAGAGAAGCTACTACGTAAGAAGTAAAAGATGAAACCAGTTCAGTTCCCACGCTTGGCTGAGCTCGGAGAGAATTACTAAGGTAGTAGAACTAGTCGCTATATTGGTCATTGAGTGGAAATGAACTTGCTTATCGTAGATTTTATGCAAGAAAATCTATGAGGATGACGAACAAATGTTGACGTCGAGTAATTTTTGTTGTTGATCTTCTTCTAGACGATTGGTGATAAAAATTCAGTCGGACAATGTGTAAAGCGTCATAGGTAACGGTACGTTACGATGGTCGTCTTTGCAGTGATGCTTCAAATCAAGCTAAAACAAACAAAGACAAAGATTACCGGTTTCAGAAAATTTACAGAGTTTTTTTGTGCAGGCGAGTTTACAGAGAAGTAAACATGAGCCACAGTTCAGTCTACCTGCGAGCATGTTTAAATATACATGAATGATGACATCTTATTTTTGCATAAACTATTTCATAATCATGACGATGATGGTTGGTAAATTAAAGAAACAATGCATTTATTTTATTAAAACGTCATTTATTAAGTGTGCCGTGGCAATTAATTATCGACATACTTGCGAATGCATTTGAAATATAATGTCTGGCAATGTATTTATGCTCACATACTTTAGAATTTGAAAGTATATTTATGCCTTGACAATTTTATCGACAAATATTGTTCATAATATTTTTTCCAAATAAATACTAAAGATGAACCATCAAATGCAATTGGATACGTTAAAACTGGTGCGATTATGCATACTATTAACACAAGCACAGAAAATAAATTTTGATTCTTGATAGTTCCAAAACTTTGGACTAACATGCACAGAAAAATGTGAAATAAATTGCTTCAAAACTGGACTGAGTTCGCTTCATACGCTATGCTATGCCACCAGCATCAACGTTTCCTCAAGGAATTAAATTGCATTGTTGTGACAAACGCGGCTCTATTAACCTCTTCACCTTCTCAAGTGCTTTGCACATAAGTCAAACCCCGTTCAGGTAGTTCTCCCAAATTGATAAATCAAGATATCTGAGTGGTTGATAGGAGTCATGCTAAGAAATTTAATTACACTTCGGTTGGATGATCACTGGGAGCAAAAAATATTTCGATACATACAAACAAAGATCATGTTATATACATATAGAACGATATTAAATGTATATATACATATAAAATATTACGTTTTAGCTCAAATATATATGGTGCTTGGAGACGAGCCCTCAGTTTTTCAACCCAAGCGATTACCATTAGCAGCAGATTGAATGTTATCTAAATTGTCTCACTGGTAAAACAATGGAAAACAACTTGTGCGTAAACTGCATTGTTCCCTGTATCGATGCATCAGCATCATCTGAAGATACCGGATATGCATGCATTGCTGCTTCGTTGCAACTGCACTGGAATATCTCTGGATTTAATAAAGGATGGTGTAGCCCGACGAGCCCGTCACGCAGACGAAGTTTTATTACACTATAAACAAGCGATAACTTATTAAACACCTGTGAGACCAAGTTGTTAAATCTCGTACTGAAATGGTTTTAAATCAGGGATCCTCCCACGGTAGTTTATATATTGCATAAAACTCCCTTTTAATTTTTTATCATACATATTGGTATAATAATCATTTATGGCACAATTCCAGGGTTACAAAATGGGAGAACTTTGGCACAGGATGCCTTTCCTAAAACAATTGGAACACAGTTCATCTACATCAGCATTAAGTCATTGACAAGCCTGGACTTTAACAAGAAATCAATTATTAGAAAATATATTCAGTTATCACACATCTCGATCTTGTGTTCGCCTCGTAGTCTAAAAATGACTGTAATAGGGTGAGCCACATTATAATTTTTTATTGCTATCGTTGCACCTATAAATAGGAAAAAAATGAGAACGTTGCAGTCCTAAACTCGTTTTGTTCCAGTGTGCCAGCTTCCACGAACTTGCAAGCTAACATTTGCAAATTGTACCGCATCATCAACAACAATGGATGGAATTTCGGGTTTTGCAGTAATTTTCTTCGTAGTGGCAGGTAATTTAAAATCGGACAAATATTCATATTCCATAGAATTTTGTAAAGTGCGTTAAAGATAATTTAATTGTCATTCCAGGCGTCTCCTGCTATCCGGAAACTGACACATTTCCGTTAATTGCTGCACCCGAAAGCTTGAAATTGCCTTTGCTGACTGGTAACCGCTTTCTGGTTTCCGGGGGAGCGTCAAACCCATCCAGACGAGCTTTCCAAGCAATGCAGCGTCCTTTGCTAGGCACTTTTGAAAACGGGACGCGAAGGGTACTCAAAATTAAATCCTTATTTATTTACTTATTCTATTATACGGAAAACGCAACAAAGCAATTCAAATTTACATGTTTTTTCCAAGATTTTATCAGACATACAAGATGGGCTACGATATATTTTACAAACGAAAAATGCATACACACTAGCTTTCCATGGAACAGGAACAACCGCGCTCCTTGGGGTTCTAGACAACTTGATTGAACCCGGGGATAAAATTCTCGTGGGTGTGAATGGCCATTGGGGACAGATTGTTGCAAATTTAAGTGCTCAAAGATTTGGAGCCGATGTTGTGAAAATGGAGAAACCTTTTGGAACAAGGTTCTCTTTGGATGAAATCCGATTGGCATTGCAACTTCACAGGCCAGACTTTTTGTATTTAGCAAGTGGGGAATCTACAACCGGTGTTTACCAACCGTTGGAAGGTGTTGGAGAGTTATGTCATAGGTGAGCTTGGTAAAGTAATGTTTTATTAGGAAAATGTAACAAAAAATAATGTAAATTTTATTCTCTTAAATTTCAGGTATAACTGCATAACTATAGCTGACGTGGTTGCAACGGTTGGGCAGCAGCCCATTAACATGGATGCAAATAAAATTGACGCAGTTTACATGAACAGTCAAAAGGGTTGTGGTGGAATAGTTGGGCTGGCTCCAGTGTCTTTTTCATCCCGAGCTATGTAATAATATAACTCAATTAAAATGAGAAGAAAGGGAAAATTGAGTTTAATTTTATTAAAATTTTAGGAATAAAATTAAACGGAGGACAACACTTGCTAAAAATTACCAAACGGATATGAACGGGCAAGCAAAGGCTTGGTTTATAGAAAGCTCAGAGCTGCATAGTGCTTATGTTCACTCCATATCCCTTCCACTTTTGTACATGCTTCGAGAAGGGCTTGCCAACGTGGCTGACGAAGGCTTGGAGAATGTGTGGTCTCGACACAAGGACGCTCATCGGTTTCTTCAGCGACGTGCTGCAAGTTTGGGACTTGAACACTTTGTCCCCAATTATGATGACCGACTAGTTGGCGCTTCACTTTACAAAGTGCCTGCTGGAAAGGATGCGTATAAAATTCAAACCTACATGCTCAACAAGTAAGCTACTTAAAAGAGTCGATGAAAATATCAAGAAATGGGTTAAAGAACTAATATTTTTTTATTTTGTGCATAGGCACAGTACGGAAATCTATCCGGGATATAAAATCCTCCTAGGAAAAGTGATCCGCTTTGGATTTATTGGGAGTAATGCAAACAGGGAAACTGTATCAAAAGTTATGAGTGCCTTGGAGGATGCTTTGGCTTCACCTTCGACTGACTTGCTATGATGGTGGTGATGATGATGATTACACAGATTCTCGAAATACTAACGTAGAGGAAAGAACGCTTAATTATAATTTTTCAAGCCATTAAGTTAATTTTGCAAACAAAAATGTTACGCTAATTTTAACCGAAATAAATGCAAAGAATTTTTCAGTTTTAGAATACAATTCAATACAATTAAACAAATCCAAACGATTTTGCCTGGATGATACTCTTTCGTTGCCGTTTCATATTCACTTGTAAAATGATAATCTTCACAGATGACTCAGTTTAAAGGGATAAATGCACATGCTCCATATTTAAAAGCCGTTATAAATTTTACATTGCATAATACGTAATCCAATTTTCAATGCGTCTCTGGCTGGCGCAAGTTGGACGTGGGATGATGATAAAATCAAGTAATCAGTCTAGATAGAAGCATCCACGCGAATTAAACGCTTGAAGAAGTAATGCAACCTTATTTCATTATTAAATTTTCAGTTTCTCCAGTTTCCCCAATGTCGTCCCCAAAATTCTTAAGATCAATGGATAGTTTCTTATGGAAGCGAGCCTTGGAAATTCTGTTGACAAACTTTATTCAAGACTAAAAAACACGAATATTAACAACTGGATGGATCCACTCATCAAAACAATTCTTTTGAAGGATGGAATGAGTCAAATCAGACAATGACCAGCTTAGAAACGATGCAAGACATATACATTTAAAGTCCCTTATGTTGGTGAGTGAGTATAATAAATTGGATCGCCGTTGATGGAAGAATTCGTTTGAAACTGCGGATTTTAGCGTCATATTTGATATAAACAGTTCAAAAAATAAATGATGCTTTTATCACATTTCTGAGTCGCTTAGTGTTATAATTTCAACTTCAGCAGGTGCTATTGGTTCGGAAACAGTTTTATCCTGTTTCCCACACACGTCCACTTCCAAATTCAGCATCTCAACGTTTATGTTAGTATCCTTTACACCATGACTTTTACGTGGTTTTAGAGATTTAGAGTTTGGTTCTACTCGTAAATTTTGTCCATCTTTATTCCTCTTCCTAAGTCTTGTCTTCAAGCCATGTTTCGAATTTATTAGATCCCCAATCTGCACCCGCATGGTATTGATCTTATTGGAGAACTTTTGAAGCTGGATATTTTGCTCATTCACCAATTTATCAATCTGTAATTTATATTTTTTTTCTAATTTCATGATTTTGTTTTTATAGCCTTCCTTAGTACATTGTACTGCAAAGTTTTGATTCCGCATAGCTGTCTCCAACTCAATCTTCTGGGTTTCATACTGGGCAAGACTTTCTTTCAAAGTGGCATTTGCAAGTTGTTCATGCACTAATTTGGCACCAAGAACTTCAACGTTTTCCTCCAGTATTCTAATTTGATTTGATAATTCGTCTCTTTCTTCTTGATGCTTTGTGTCATCATCATTTGATGTAAAAACATCCAGTACCTCCTGTTTTTGTGATAAACTCAATATTTCAGAATATCTCTGATCCAGACTGTTGTTCATTGTTTGGTTTAGCTCTGCGAGTTCATCACACTGCATATTTTTAGCATGAAGGTGTAGGTCTAGTTCATCATGTTTGGATTGAAGATCCTCAAAATTTTTACATTTTTCTCTGTAACTGCTCATAATTTCTTGATTTTCCTCTCTAAGTTGCTCATACTTCCCATTTATGTTGAAAAATTCCAATAAATGTTGCTGTTTCTGCTCCCGAATCTCTTTCGCTTTTAATGAAAGAAGGAATTCATGTTTAGATTTGTCCAAGCGCAAATCTGTTACAGTTAGCAGCAATTTATCCCTTTCAGCCCCAAGCCTACCATTATCGACCATAAGGTCGAGATTTAGTTTAGCAGCAGTTTCAACATTCACAGAAAGAATTTTAAATTCTTTTTTGATCCTTTTTATGGTTGCGCTAAGATGTGAATTTTTTTCACGTAAAGAATGCAACTTTTTATCGGCTTGAAGTTTATAATTTGGGTCTAGGCGCTTTGCCAGTATGGTCTTTTGCCAGTATGGTACTTTGCCAGTATGGTCTTTTGCCATACGGGTGCTTTTCCACCAGTATGACCTTGCTTGCCAGTACAGACTTTGAGGTGCGCAGTATAGGTCGCTGTTGTGCGCGAGTAGCGAGACTTTTGCACAGTAATGACAATATTGCCGGCACGGAGTACAGACTTTTGGCGCAGTATGACATATTGGCCAGTAACAGAACTTTTGGCAGTAGCATACTTTTGCGCCAGTTTTTTAAAATGACCGTTTATGTATATAACTTACATGAGAACATTAATGATACATTAATGGTGTAATTCAATCGATGTTTCATTATCCAATCAAAAACTTCATTCAAAACCTATCTACCCAAAAATGTCACCTTATCCTGGTCTATCGTCACATTTTTGTTTTCTTACCAACATATACTAACCTAATGTTTTAAATAGAAGTCTCATAATAGAAGCAAGGTGTTGGAAAGCTTTGTGACCAGTAAGCGCGCTAAGAATATGTATCAATTTTGGAATATAATTATAAAGCACTCGGAAGGGTACTTCCTAATATATTAGCACTATAAACTATAAGTACCAATTTAAAAAGCGAAGTATAAACCTTGCTAAAACAAATTTGCTGAAAAACTTACCCTCAACATTCCCAATCACGACTCCAACTAATGTCATAGTCAGGAATTGGAAATGGGCAACCAATAATACAAAACCATCTTGCTTCTTCACAAACATTAGGTTTCAACAATATGAATATTTCGTTGAAATGAATGTGTACAAGCAAGCAAAGAGGGGTTAGGGACATGTCTTTCATGAGAAGAGCGAGATAGGCGGGGCAGAGGAATGTCGAAGAGTACTTGGGCAGAAGGGCGTCAATACTGGCAAAGGTCTGCATAATAAAAAAAGACTGGCAATAATGTTCATCTGCAAAATTTGGTGTACTGGCAAAGAGGTCATACTTGGTAAAGATCGCGGTACTGGCAAAAGACCATACTGGCAAAGCGCCGGTTACCTATAATTTTTGTGTGCCTGTTTCAGTCTTGAAATTTCCTGACGACGAATGATCTGGTTTTTTTCAATGTTACTTTTAACTGGTGGTCGGTAGATTGGCTGCTCAGCTTGTTTCTTGTTTCCATTTGGTGGAGTTGGTTGTGGTTGATTAAAATTGATCAGAGTCGAAGGAGAACTACTCACTGAAGCGATATCATTTGATAAGTAATTGTGAGTGACGTTCTGAATGGGTTCAAAAAATTGTTGGGGTGAAGTCAAACTGGAAAATATGGGAACTGAAGGATGCACCTCGTGTGGAGGATGACGTTGTGGGAGTAAAGACGGATTTCGATACAATATTTTCTGCTTTAAAATATCCTTTATGTACTTGTTTGCCATAATGGGAGATAAATGTGTAATGTTGACTGACTCTTGATTTCGTCGTTTCATAACGACTTGCAAATGAACAATGGTTAATTTCAGCAATTGTTAACCAACTTTTAAGGAAATAATGTGGAAATGGGTTGATAATCAAAAGCCAGATACAGCTTTACTTCAGCAGCGCAATATTCATCAGAGGATAGTTATCAGGGAAAACAGGAGTTTTTCGCATACTTAAACAAGGCTTTGGTCGAGGGTTTGAGCTTTAATCTAATTCACCCACACACGTGCATGTAGTTTCCATGTGATTATTTTACCCCTATAATTAACCATTGAACGCTGACATAACCTGCCCAGCAAACAACTGACTATAGTCGAATCATGATTTTATGGTCATAAAATAATTGATAGTTAAGTATTACTCTTCAACCGCCAGCGAGGAAAGTAGATGTGCTAATTAAGTTAGAAGGAAAAATGTCGTTTCAAAAACAGAAGCCGGATGGCTGTGCATAAAGCTCATAAACGACTACGTGAGTTGATACACGGAAACATGGAAAATATTTAAAAAAGTTCTACCCGGTTTGATGGGGGCTAAGCTTTATCTTGCGACCTTGTAAATTCTTATGGCGTGAATAAAAAACTATTATGCAAAAACCTCAGAAACCAAAAGGAAATTTGATCATCTGTCCATAAAGATGTATCAAGGAAGTGTAGCATTAAAATACCTAATTACACGTGTGCTTCGTGAGCTCTGATTCCAAGTAAGTTATCTCCACGTGCACGTGTCTGGGAAACTTCACCAGCTCTTCTCCAAGGCGAATACTTCTCCCAAGCTTGCATGAAGTACTGAAAATAGTTTTTCATTATTGCCTTTTGAACGTAAAATTCATTTTTTTGGACTGCTAGTCTATAAGAAATTTCTACACGTATGTATTTACCATTTAATAATATGCGCAAAGCTTTCATTTAAAAATACCGTTTAAAAAATTATGGTACTATTTGTTGTAATGAATGATGCGTTGAAACGCAATTCAGTGTAAAAAATGTACGGTTTTAAAACAAACCACCTGATTATAATATTAAAATTAAATTAATTTATCCTTTACCAAAACAATTAAGACGTTATGACTGGTAATTCGGATATAAATACTCCCAAAATATTAACTCAAGATAATTCCTTTTTTTTAAATCTTAAATGGAAACACATCGCTTTTAAATTACCATAATTTTATGGAAACCAATTATAATTCATATCTCGCATTTTATACAGTTTCAAGTTCATACAAGCTTTCCAATTAGTTAGTAACCGTTTCTGTTGTTCATCATCATCGTCATGATTTAACATAAGCCAAACAAAGGCAGTGTATTCACTTGGCTGTGCGTAAATATCATTCACCCTCAAGAGTTTCCATTTGCTCCAAAAGATTCAAGCCAAAGATGCGCGAACCAACACCAAAAGTGCCATGTACTATCATATATGTAATATTCAATGTTACAAGTGTCCAATGTTTTGTTTTCACTCCACAACAACTTAAGTCTGTTGCTGATATATTCAATTTAGCATATGCATTTCAAGCTTGATAACATTAAAATAAATGTGAAGTTAAAGCTATAAGCCGTTTCATCTTTCATCAACCATCATCAACATCTATTACATTTTACACGGTAATGTCTGCTAGTGCAGATATGGTCAACAAACACATTACTAGCTTTACGTTTCTATTTTCAAAGTGGGCGTTTGACTAATATCGATACCATTTGATGTTTTAGAAAAACCCCCAACGGAAATGACTGTTATCAACATTCTCAACTGTGAAACACGAAATAATGGCCACTTTTGTATCGCTGCTCAATCCTTCAAAGGGCTGGAAACAAATTTCATGGAAGCCTTCATATTGCACAGTAATTATGGACTATTTATACACACTCGCCTGCAACGATATTCGTAAAACGCAATCTGACATCCAGCAGAATAATGCTCGACATGTAAAATTGTGCTAACATTAAATTTGTTGATTTCACTACATGATGATAACTGATGATAGGTTGATGCTGATGATGATTTCGCATTGAAAAAGAAATAAAGGAGTTTGGAACTTTGAATCCTATTGACTTACTGATGCGTGAGTAGTGACCAAGTTCAATCAAAACTAGTTTATTTATCTACCACAGCAAATGAATAATTTTAAATTTCCTCTTTTATTTTAAACAGAAAGCTTCTTGTTCATTTTGTGAGGTTACGTTGGAAGCAGATTTGATACGCACAATTCTCATGCCGTTTCTGCCACTTTTTGATTCAGAAGAGGTTGAAAACGAATGACGGAACCAGATAAAGCACAATTGCTAGGATGGACGGTAAAGTTCACACTAGAAATTATAGCAAAAACATTATAAAATCAATATATATCACTAGTTATCGCTCTTTTATAGCAAAATTAAATTGCTCACGTACTTCAACGTAAAAACCTAATGTTTATAGACCTACGATGTTTCATACTAAAAACATAGCGTTATTATACAAACAGGAATGAAGAAAATTCTCTGTTATGATTGTAAGTTTTTCTTGTTTTTCAATAACAACATATTACTAGGATTATCATAAATGTTTTACTGAAACAATTTACATTAATAGCTTTATAAAGCCTGGAACTGATAACTGCAATCAGTTTTTTTACATTGTGCTTGCATAAACTTATATACCCTATTCTTGCAGATTTACAGATCAACATCATGATGGTTCATATTACCAAAAACAATTGATTGTCTGGCACAGAACCGTCATGACCGAAAGAATCGTATTCAGTGTTAAAATCCGCTATAACGACGGACACTTTGTGGATACCAAATATGCAAGTTCCGGTAAATTTGCATAGAATGCTTGGCTGGCTGGAGAATTGCCTACATCGTATGACCTTTCAGATGAGCTATATGAGAAAGGCTATGATTCAAACTTACTTATGGAGTACTTTATCGAAATGCTATTGTAGTGTGGATTATGATGGTAAGAACAAAATTCTTTTGTACTTCAGCCATCTGAATAAGAGAGAACTATTTCATTCGATTGATAAAATTAATATTTCTTATCAACGTTTTATTTATTTTAGATTCGGAGGCCAAACCAATTATGCAAAGCAATTTCGACATTGTGCTGCATGAGAAACCAACGTGAATGTGGAAACTTGGGACGCGAAACTTTAAGTCTAATTAAAATTATCTGAATTCACAACGACGAATTGTTTAATATTCATAACTGAAGAAAAAGTATATTGAAGAATACAAATTGACATTTCATTCAAATGAAAACCTATACAAGAATTTAAACTGGGTATGTAACTTGTAAGTTTATCATAACTGTTGCATTTCAAGTCAACATTAATTAACTCAGAATAACAGTGATGAATTAAATATTCTTTACCGTGATACCTTACTAGGTGTCTCAGTTTCCAATGTCCAGAGCAAGCATACTCACAAGTGCATGTAAGTGGTCAAATGAGATATAGATTGTGCTTGCCTAGAACAAATCGAGCAGGCATAACAGCTCATCTTCATCGCTTCTCTTTTGCGTATCATCTACTATTAGCCTGCCACTGCTAGCAAGCAACAACAAGAAAGCAATTGTCTCATATTAAGCTACGGCAACACCACCAGCAGCAAATGTTAAGCAGAGTTTACAGAGTCATAACTTAAACAGGCTACAAGGATAGTGTACCAACCATAAAATCTTCCAATACATTGCATTACCATTCCACTCTGCACTACTTCATTCAAATTGTGTTACGCAAAGCAAACTAAAGACGGTCTCTCAAGCTTTTTGCTTTCTCATCTCTTTCTTGTGCAAGCAAGCAGCTAAGTCAATGCATTTCAGTTGATATTCAATACTACATTCTGCTCAGTTTCGTTCTCATATGCATTGAATGAGCTTTCAAGCAAGAGCAAGAGTAAGAATCAACTTTATAAATGTGTTTAATAACAACCAAACCTATGTTGAGCATAAAAAGAGCACCATAATAGTGCAATATATGTGTAAAGTGCGAAGAATGATTGACAATATTCATGCAGGGATTTCATAAAATAAAAATTGTATCGCAATGTTGAGTGTCTTGACGTATCTGCGTAATATTTATATTGGAATATTAAATAAAAATATTGAATGTGGCTGACTGCCAGTCCGAACTACTTGTCACAATAGAATTCACAATAAAGTGGAGATTTCAATGCACCGCCGTTTGTTTCGGCATACCAAAATTTCTTTATTGAAGTTTATTGTTTCATGAAGAAATTAATTTGAAGTAAATGAATTATTTGGTATGCCTTTATTATTCATATTAACTTAATTATTTTATTTATTTATCGTTACTTGAATAAAAATTCGTAATTAAAACTCAAAGAACTCCCATTATCAATTCTGCATTTCACAAGAAACAGTCATTGTCAATCAAAACCAATTACACTTAACGTCATCTAATAATGCATTTTGTGTTGCGATATAAAACTGCAACAAATTTTCAAAATTATAAATTCGTTATATTCCTATTAAAACAGTTTGTCGACGTGTACTCTGCTTTCACATATCGCTTTCTGCAAACTCAAAAGTTTTAAATATCAGGACATTAATTTCACTTTTTCTCCATCTCAAAAACAAACCAATTTACAATTCAATACTTTTGCTATACATACTCAAACAAGAACGCTGTGTTTTACGTTAGCAATCAGAATCTCATAACTACGCATTATTTTATACTTTAAGAACTGCAAGTAATAGCTAATCAAACATGGTCTATAAGTTGTATCATAAATAAGTTAAAAGATTAAATATATAACCAGCAGTTACCTTATACAGCAGTAAGTATTTCGTTGCCAAAAAAGGATGTTCGTGCAGGGACTAGTTTTTCTTCATCGTAAATAATGCATGGATAATATAATTTTGTTTCAGTTTCAATAAAGAATTAACTCACATCTTTTTAAAATCGCCAATGTGAAGTTGTAAACGTTTACGTCCAACAACGCCTTCACACTTTCCTATGATATGTCGGAAGCAGAACAGCAGTACCTACCATTTTTATATTTATATATACTGTAACATCAATGTGATATGCCCTTGCTTTATATATACAAGAATCTTTTTACACAATCAAAAGTATTTTCATGTACATACATGTATGTTAAAGGAACAACTTGATTATGTGTAAACAAAGGGAAAAGCGTACCATAATGCATACAAACAAGTGCATTGTTTTTGCTGGGTTGTAATGATAGTGATGATGGTGGTCTACTTCAAAGAAATAGCAAGGAGGATGTTTAACAATACGGATTAAATCAATTTAATTGAATGTTGAATACTATGAAGTTCGTACTACGTAATATGAAAAGGTGATTAAAATAAAATACGTGAATTACATGAGGTTTTCGATTCAACGCAGACGCACAATGTTCTAGTTTTTGGCATTAGAAATCAAATTGTTGATATTATTTTGAACGGAGTAATAATAAACATCTTGCTTGTGCATTTGTTAAAACTTCTCACGAATGTCTCATTATTTCAAATATTTACAAATATTGTTGATACAATTATACATTAAAAGAATTAATTATATAGATGAAAATATCCATGGTCTTCAGGGTTCCAGGAGTGGAATGAGGGTTGAAATGGGGTTGACACGGTAATCCGAACGTGTTCCATGAGTTTGCGATGGTACTCCTTAAATTCCCGTTCTGCTAAACGTGCTGGGTCTGAACCTTGGAAGTTAAATGTCGGTGCAAAAAAGCATTTACGGAAATAAATCAATTTTCTTTTAAAGCATATAATTATTGCGAATTAACCTTCGAATATCTTGAAAGCTGCTGAATCAAAATCTCTCCTAAATCCATTCAAAAGTATGCGAATAGGATACCGTGAGGGGTGAAACATAGTATTCAGGGGTTGAAAAGATTCTCGTACGCAAAACTTGGATCGGGTAGGATTTATGCCTCGAAACCCTATAATATTTCACAAGCTTTCACTTGCAAAACACCAATCATAATGCTTTCCAGTCATACGAAACGAATATTTCAAATACATACCAACATCTAGTTTTCATTGTGACGTCGGAAAACATCCACAGGAAGTGAAAATAGGTGAAAAATTTCCTACAAATGTTGCTGGCGCATTATAAACCTGTCCGTGGGGGCTAAACCAATGTTGATGAAGTATTTGAGACTCTGCGGCTGCTCCAGATTTCGAAGCAGATTCAAAACTTTCTTTCGTTTCGTATTGTTTTTGGATATCTTCTCCTGGGCTTTTAGTCGTCGAGGAACATCTTTCTTCAGAAAAAACCTTGATGTCATTGTCAGTATCAGCAGCCCTCAATTTTTCATTGAACATCTTCCTCTCTCTCTTTTCAATCAACGCTCGTCTAGCAGTGATCTGAAACAGAGTTTTAGTTATTACAAACAAACCATTCACCACAATACTATACTTATATGAAAGTAGGATTTTGTAAAACCATCATATAAAACTAACTTTTGACGCCTTAAATTTAAGATAATATTTGGTAAATACGCAATTTCTACAGCTACAATCCTTACACGGACAACGCCACTTGTGACCTTTGTTACGTACCATCTTGCCGTGATTTTGACATAAAGCGCACAGAGGACTACGAGTAATCTGGTAAAAATTGTTAATCAAACTATTGGCAAGCAAATCAAGAGAATTAGTAACGAACAGATTCTTACATTGGGAGATATATTAGTGGTTTCCTCAGTAAATACGGATGGCTGTGGTTTAAGAAGTGTTGAATTCGTAAATATTTCAAAAGAACATTGAAATAGCTTGGATACTTCAATAACCTCTGGGCTGATGTGTTAAACTGCATGTTTAAAACTCGGATTTTTACACAATTACGTTTAATACTATTTTTTGGAAGTGCAGATTTTGTTGTGGAATGATTTTTATAGCCAATTTACAAAACAATCCTTTCAGATGTCAGCATCACCAGAAGCATCCACCTGGGCCCTTTGTTTCCATCTAAGGTACAAACATTAACAATTATGTCAACGTTAGAGGATTCATTTTTTTTCCTTAAAAAGAAGGTGGAGACCGTTGAGCCTGGCTGTTTTGATAATATCCAATTATTTTTTTGCTATCAAGTATACACATGTTGATGTTTGGGCATACAAGGACCATAGATAAAACTGCAGAACTACATATTTACAAATAGACACATGCTATGTATAAGTAGATATTATGCACGTGTCTAACCTGCTTAATCTGAAGAGAAAGGATTTCGCGGATCTTTTTCATATCAATTGAGCGTATTGTTTTTGCATAATTTTTAAGGTTACTTACTACATATAATTCTTGAGAATCTTAGCAATTTCCGCAGGCAAGAGAAGGTCTAGGATACCAATAAATAAATGCATCCTTGCGCTACACGTGTGCACAAAGTTTGCATTGTTAGTTGCATTGATGCCCTTCCAGATTCCCACGTGTAAAAAAGAAGTGTAAATTCATATAGCAGAACCATGAATAGCATTTATCATTCCGCAAATCTTTATTAAGGTAGGTAGTGCAGAGCAGTTTTACGTGAAATTTACGTCTTCTGCAGTGCTAGGCTGTACACAAGTGGAGCCTGCTGCTAACGAACGCTCTGAAAGCACTCTATGTACAACTTATCACAAGGGATCAGTTTGTGCTCACTGGTGCTGTAAGCGTAATGCCATCTCATGTAGCAATTTACTCAATAAGATATGGGCATATAGGCAAATGGGCACGTTTGATTTCAGAATCATCAGTAGTACTTGAATGCAATCGCCTGATTTCATTTCCGGTTAAAGGATTTGCTTCACTAACATTTAAACAATATAAGTATACACAAGTTCGAACTTGTGTTGAACTTGAACTTGGAATTGATCAATTCCAAAAATAGACAATCCTTATCTTCCTTTTTCCATTCATTCTAAACAAATCGCTTAATATCAGTAGGTGTTTTATATATATGTAATCATGGGCTACTTTGGGAAATTTTGTTTGCTTTTTACTTTTTGCTGGTTTCCTGTTTGCTTTTTTGATATTCGTATATGAACTGGCAGTTGTGGCTAGGCAGGCAGATTTTTCTGCCGGGCAACGAGATCTGCTTTCCTAGCCGCAACTGACTGACGGTATATTCATATGTAGAAAAAATTATTTTTATTGCCAAACGGTAATGAATGAATAAATGAATAAATAAACCCGACAATTCGAGATGTAGCGATGTACCTTTAGCGGATGTACTTTGGGACAAAAAAAAATGTGTTACAAGTGAATTCTTTAATAAACCAGCTTTCGAATTACATATCACGCCCTAAGTGTGTCATTTGAAAGTGCATGACCTTTGACCTCTGTTCGAAAGTTCAAATATCAACTTGCAATGGATATTTATAAACACCACTGCAGTAGCTTTCAAATGGTATATAATAAGCTATGTTTGTCATTTTAAAAACTTATTGTGACCTTTGACCCTGTCCAGAAGTTCTGATTTCAATTTGCACTGCATATTCATGAACATCACTACAGTAGCTTTCGAATGTGATATCACAAGCCATGTTGGTCATTTGAACCATTAAACGTGACCTTTGACCCTGTTCGAAACCTATAATTTGAATTTTCCATGCATATTCATCATCAGTAGAGCAATACATTTCGAATGATGTATCACACGGTATATATGACGCTTATCTTTTGACCTTATTCCCGTGACCCCAGATAACCCATCTACGAACTTATCCTCGGCCTTGACCTAAGCTATCGACTGGTGAAGATAGAATTTCAAAAAGTCAAGCGGTTCGAAAGTTATCGTGTTGACAGACGGACGACGGACGACGCGATACAAAGTCTTCTTAATATGTACCTAAAGGTACATAATAAATATGGTACAAAACTGAGTTGTTAAAATTGACATGCATTTTTCGGAGGATGAGATGTCCCGAACCGGATTGATGATTTAGTACGCCAGTAAGTAAGTAACCAAGACAAGTAAGTAATTGAGTTCCTGGCAATTTCCTCTATTCCGCTCACCAGCACCCGACTGTATTACTTCACGTTTGTTCCCTTTTTCATCATCGCTTTTTGTAATATTAAATATTATTTTATTTGAACAGTTATAATTCTCGTTGGATTTGATTGAAAGTAGTTGTGCAAGACGAATCGGGAATTCGTTTGGTGAAACTCACAGCGTTTAATCTACTTCCTGAAATACACATATCTTTTGGTATGTCTTATGTAAGCGCATGCATTACGTAATTAAAAGAATCCCATAGTTTACCACCAGAACATTACTTAAAAATCTACAAACTGAAGGTAATGTTCTTCAAAGTTGCTGATGGTCACGCATGCTTTGCTACAAAACGGTGGTGAAATATTTTAGGGTCCAAGTAAATCATAAGTGGGGAAAATTTCCGTGGGTGCAATTTTACGTCTTAACGCTTAATATTTGTTCTTACGGGGGTACTGACGCTACACTGATGTTAAATGTTTGCGCAATACTGAGAGAATATACAAAAAGTCAACACTTCTGTCATCCTATAATGCTTACATGTAAATTCCAAAAGTTAGTTTTACAAAAATAAACTATATACAATATCGTATTTAGCATACAAAAGTACCCTAGAAGCACTACTTCGTTAAGCTTAACACGAGCGGTACCTCAAGACCTTTCCTTGTCGGACATTAATTGATATGGCGAATTCATAAGCAATACTAAGAAAAATAAAACGCATTAATACAAATCAACTACCGAGAAATTCCCAGATACATCCCACATTATTCGGGAAAAATTTCACACCCCGATTGAATCTTTAGCCCGTCCATATTATCATCATGTCTAGGGGTTTATTTTTGTAGAGACTTGGGCAATCCCTTAAAACCTGTTTACAAGCATCATTGACAGCAAACTGCAGAATTCTGCATCTTCTGCATCAAAACAAGTGGTTCTATTGCAAAAAGGTTTACACAGTAGAGAATTGAAATTTTCATTTTCTCCAACTAACTAACAAAATATATATTATCAACCAAGTCACAATGCTAACGAAGCTAAACCCTAACGTAAAATAAATGTGTTGAATATCAACAAAAAATATTAATGAGAAAGTGTGCAAGGTACTTACCACATTCTCGAAACAGATATAATTTTAGGATATGCTGATTTTGTAAGTGTCGTGTTGTATCGTGTATTAATGATAGCAAGTAAACAATTAAATTTCAACGTATCGTTACACATACGTTTCTTAGAATCGATCATTGATATTTTTGTTTTTATTTAAATCAGAATGAAATATTATATTGTGGTACATATTGAAAATATTTGTTACTAGTAAAGCGTATAATAAAAATGCGTCGGAAGATTATTTTGTTAAAGAAGCTGCTGGAAATCACGCATCCTCCTCCATTTCTCACTAAAATTGAAAATGCTTTCTCCAGTCTAAATATGAGATTATGGTTCACCACTCGCTGAACAAGAAGTTGAGTAGAACGAGCAATGAAATATAGCACAAAAATTTCAGTTTTTAAAAAAACTCGGTTACTTTACCTTCAAATAACTTAGCTGCTGGGGGTCTAAAATCTCCACCATATTCTTGCAAAATCCTACAAATGGGATATCCAGTTAGCAGTGAGAAACAATACATTTTAAAGAATGCTTGGGCCGAATCTTGTAACTTGACACCTGGAAACAGCAATTAAAATTGATTTTTATTACGCAAAGAGTAGGCCTGCACAAAAATTGCAACCTGACTCACCGGCATCCTGCGTGGCGCTGTATTCTTGGGAGGTTTTGTGAGAATCAAAAACTGACAAAGAATTCCCTGGGAAGGATGTAGATGCTTTATTGGTTCTTTCTTGCGGTTCCATATTAATCTCTCGGTGCAACGTAAATCCAGTTGTAGAAGTGGAGGGAAAGCTTTCTCCCGAAGGTAATTGCTCTTGCGAACCACTTTCTTTTGATTGCATTCTCATCATCTCTCTTTCCCTTTCTTTGTCTTCAATCAAAGCTCTTCTAACAGCGATCTAAGTGAGTTTTAAGGTATTATAGAAATTTATATTATGATTGCATTAATACAAAATAGACTAATGTTTAGTGTTGTCTAAAAACACTAACTTGCGAAGCCACTAATTTACGACGAGATTTGGTTAGCTCGCACTTTCTACAAGTGCATTCCTTCCATGGGCAAAACCGTTTGTGACCTTTAGTTCGAACTGCCTGGCCATGATTTTGACAAAGGGCGCAGTTAGGAAAGGACAATTTCTAAAAATGAATGAAGTAATATGCAAGTGCCCAATTGAATGCATATTACGTGTTTGATAACATGGCACAAAATGGTTACGTTCTGAGGTTTACGTGTTGTTTCATCAAAAAATACCGATGAAAGAAGTTCTGATTGTCTTCCAGGATTGGAGTTAGTGATCGACATTGGGGCAATGTGGAACGATTCATTCGCTTTTGTTTTACGTTGCATTTTTTTTGTAAAACTAACAAACTTTCGTAGATATGGATAGAAATATTATTTAATTTCGACAAAATTTGTTTACCTTAGGTTAGGCCTTTTTTATACGTCGTTTCGTTAACGAGTGAGGACACAGTTGCAAACTAAACCTTTTTGATTGAGAAAACATTTCTTTTATGTATTTCAATAAAGATGTATCCAGTAGTAATTTCTCTCCACACATTTAGAAATGGAGATGGTGTCTAACAAAATATATGCCTTGCTAATTATTCATGGTTTTAATTGTAGTCCAAAAAAAGTAGGAGAATCATGAACATAAATTAATAAGACATTAGATAATATCTGGTTCATTGTTGTTATGATACGAAATCTAAACTTGTGAACGTTTAGGCAAACAAGGATAAACTAACTATAATTATTACGAATTGCGTAATAAATGGACTTCAGTTGCGTCTTGCAGTGATTGTGATGTACCTGAACTGAAGTGCAAAAATTTAGTATCTTTCCTTGAGATCAGCCATATGAATACACGTGATATTATTATCCTTTACTGGTTCTTCCAATTTGCTCGCACAATCAAACAGTATCGTGAGCACGTTTCTCTCCTCATTTATTGGTTACTTTTTCAGCCTATTATTATCAATTTACCTTGACGCTGGATTACTCATATATGTGAGACATTTATGTCTTTTTAAGAAGGATAGTATATAGTATAATATAATATAGTATAATAGTATAATATATAATACTATATTTATACTATATATAATATAATAGATAGTATAATATATTCAGTTCCAAATGCCAAATTTCTGTACTTTTAGCTTTCATCATGGAAAACTGACTGATTTTAAAATATTTACAACGCGCACTGTTTAGGCGAGCACTGTGTGCAACGCGGTTTTTGACACAGTCTGACGAAGTGAAAGTATGTATGGATTTACTATTTCTTATCCAAAAATCTCCTTCATTGTTATATATACTACAAAAGAACAAACAATCTATTTCCCACGTTGAAGAAGAGGCATTTACAAAATGTTCCAATATTGCACTGAACTTCGTTGGCTATAGAACGAGATCCATAATATTATTTGTTTATGATGCAGCATATCACTCTACTCAATAAAATTTATTGACGTTTGCCACTGCACAAATTGGTTTTGGATGTGATATACAAAACTTGGAAGGTTCAGCAACTGATTATAAATAAAATAACGCATATTCAGTCTTTGAACTTTTACATTATAGGAAGTTTGCTGCAACAAATTTCAGTCATGTCCACTTTCTAGTAAATTATATCGAAGTACATACAAAATAATACCTTATATAAAGTACACAAGTTTGATTTCTCGTTGAGGGATATTTGCTTACGTCAATTTATTGTCACCTCCTGAAATAAATTGGCAAAACCTATGACGTGAAGCTACCTGATTGAACAACAGAGCAACATTCTTACAAAATGCAGGTTTGTAAGAATATTAACACTCTGATACAAACAAAAAATGTGTATTATAAAAGTCAGAAAATGAGAATATTCCCGAGGCTCTAATGCAATACCGTGACTAAGAAATATGTTGGCTTTGGAAGTTTTTGCCATTGTAGGTGGTGCTAAAAATTATGGGGTGTAATATTTTTATAAACAAGTATTATCGGATTATCATTCATTCCTGAGAAAATCATAGTAATTAGCACTCAGTTTTAAAAATGAGAAAGTAAAGTAGAGGTTTATCGCAATGCACTATCATTTAAAATCGAGCATGTCGTGCCAATAACGGTTTCGGGCGCTGAATTTTAAATCATCAGATGTAAACGTGCGATGCATGTTTCTACATCAAAACCGCATGCCGGATCCGATAAAATAACTTTCAGCTCGCTACGACAAGCGGTGATATCGTTATGGTAGGTTTATGCTCAAATGCCGGCATTTTTGGGTCGATTTAAAGTATTTTTTTAACTCAGTAATTTTAAAACCAAAACTTCCAAGCAAAGAGCGGCCTATAGTCACAACGAGGAACGTCTTGGGAGCATTTCGACACCAAAATCAGCAATGTGGGCGCGCGCAAACTATGGAAATCTTGGTAAACGTATTAGGAATTTTGAGTTCTTAAAATTTCCATATTACACGAATCTGTAATAAGGTTGCAAATTTATAAGTAAATATAGTTGTTTTGACGTTTTAAGCATGTTTAAAGTTGATGAGGATCAGCAATGTGGGCGCGCGCAAACTCTGGTAGTCTTGGTATACGTTTTTGAACTTGCACGTTCATAAAATTTAAAAAGTGGTATAATTTGTTTATAAGCACTACATCTGGGTCAGTTCCAAATTCCTAATACGTTTACCAAGATTTCCATAGTTTGCGCGCGCCCACATTGCTGATTTTGGTGTCGAAATGCTCCCAAGACGTTCCTTGTTGTGACTATAGGCCGCTCTTTGCTTGGAAGTTTTGGTTTTAAAATTACTGAGTTAAAAAATTACTTTAAATCGACCCAAAAATGCTGGCATTTGAGCATAAACCTACCATAACGATAACACCGCTTGTCGTAGCGAGCTGAAAGTTATTTTATCGGATCCGGCATGCGTTTTTGATGTAGAAACATGCATCGCACGTTTACATCTGATGATTTAAAATTCAGCGCCCGAAACTGTTATTGGCACGACATGCTCGATTTCAAATGATAGTGCAATGCTGTGAATTGAATACTAAATTAAGCATGAAAACAAACAAGTGTGTTGAACAAGTATTTTCTTGTTGCTCGATTAAATCGTACCACCGTGAAATTAAATATGTCTGATGGTGTTGCGGTGGGCAGCGGAGTGCTAAGTAATGTTGATGACTCCCTGTCGTTCAAAGAACATGCCGGTGGCCCTAAAGTTTAGGTTGTTTTCTGAAACTACTAATTAAGGATAGATGGGTAACCACTGGAACGATTTTAAAGTCCATAATACCTTAGGCAGCGGCGGTTTAGTGTGGTATTCATTGAGTGTGGCACGGGATATTCCCCTTCGTTCATTCATTTCATAATCATCAGAAAGCTTGCCGGAGTATGGCAGCAAAACAAAAGCCATTTGTTAAACGTCACAAATTACTCCTTGCCATTAGTATGACATATAGCAGGATAAAAACTGTCATATAAAGAATTTATAGCTGGACATTACAACTTTTTCATAATGCCACACACGAGTTTGTGCAACGTACTGGAAAGAAAGGAAGATTGAGACCAGTCAACACAGTATTCGACTAACACACAAAAAAGCTTCAATCATCATTTTCTTTTTGAAAGTTTCTTCTCAGGAAAAATCTCATTATGCTATAAAGTGTCATAAGCACTTTGTCTCCAAATCATTCGATTCTATACCACTTTCTCCAGCTTTTCTTAACTAACTAGACAAGAAGAATATTGATTAGTAATAAGTAATGTGGGAAATCATTGGGGTTAACATGTATTCTGCCCAATCTTCATGACAATTTTTTCATTAAACGCTTGTTATTAAGATTGCATTGAATTCAAAACGTATTCAATCTTGTTGTGTCCTGCCCGTTTAAAAATTCATTTCAAGTTACATAAATGGTGACCTGGATGCCGAAACTAAACCAAACTTAACTAATAATACACACGTCGTAGAAGGCGACAGTTTGCAAACAACTTGAGGAAAGTAAGAAGAATATGCTCCACATATTAACTCCCACTAACTTAATGTGAACCAGATGCCAAATAAATTTTTAATATTATCATGATACAAGCTTTAGGACCCGTGTGGCCGTCGGCGCCTGCATTCTGCCAATTAATTCCAAGCTAATGAAGCTAATATATTCTCTTTTTTTTCAGACCGAAATCTGCTTCTACCTAGGAGCTAAATAAAACATGTTTCCGCTTTGTAATTTATCAACTTGACAGGGTGATTTTTGATTGAATGAATTTATAAAATACCTAATGGAAATAATGAAGGGAATTTTCAGCCACCACCAAGTCTTGACAGGTTGTATATGATTGATGAGGTGGCATGAATCAAGAACCCTGTAATTATAACTTTTACGTGCAACGAACACCAGCATGGGAATTGACGCCATAAGTGTGAAAAATTAAAACAATAACTCATTCTAAAAAATAATTTTCATGAAAAGAGGCCATTGTCGCGTAAAATATTTTCGTTGATATCGGCAGCAATTCGACTCGCCTGGCTAGCCACGCCAAACGCTTTCCTCCTTTTCAACTTGACTTCTTTTCAAATCAAAGCTAGTTTCTGCACAAAAGTGGCTTGTAAAGGAACCACTTAAATAGTGATGCTTCATATCAGCTCGTGTGTGATCAGGACATATAGAGACAAAGCCAACTGATGATGATTATGAAGGTGTGCATCTTTGGATTAAGGAAAACCATAATTATATTGCAGAATGCAGCCGACTACTCACCTGAAGAAAAAACGGATGGGTAGAAGGTCTTGCTGGTATTGCGTCTCAAATCCAAACTTTCATCGTGAGAACCCCAGAGGTTTTGTGGGTTGAGCCCAGCATCGTCCAGGGACTCCCAGACAAGCTCAAGGAGCAGCCGATCTTGTGGGTCAAGCAGGTTCACCTCAACAGGGCTCAGCTCAAAGAGCTTTGCGTCAAACAAGTCTACTGGGTCCTTTAGAAAACCAGCGTTGGTTTTGCGAAACTGGGAACCTCTCTTCACGCTCTCTTCCGGCAGCCAACGAAACTCTGGCGGCTGAGTCCTGCTGCATCCTTTCCCTGAATGAGCAGCTCCCAAAATTCTGACAAGGAGTTGGCTCTAGGCAGTCTACAACTCATCCCGATTATCGCGATCGGCTCGTAATTTTTGTCTGTCCAACTTGCCCCAAGCTCCTTGGCTTCGCAATACGTTCCCTAAAAACAAAAGAAAAATTGTGATGATGATGATAAATTGCTAATTCAAAAGTTGCAAAAACAGTAGTTTATTGGAGTTTGTCTTATGTTTTTTGCCGAGTTCAGATGTGGAAGCACTTGGGTTTCATAGATGTTTTTGTAGTGATTTCGTATCATCTAAATATTTAAGAGTAACTATTTTTTGACGTCCAAAATTTCCTCAAGAAATGGAAAATGTTTGCGAACGTACCAGCTCGATCAATCCTGAATCCACTTGCTGGTTAGAAATGTTGTTTGGCCGTTGCAGTAAATTAACAATCACAAGTTCATCTTCATTCCTTTTTTAAAAAATTTCAAGATTAGACAAACAATTGTCATTTTAATGTTACACACTGTAAGCAAATGATTGTGGAAACGAACCCGAGCAGTGTCCCATTTTCACTGGGGAAAGTGAGACAGTATTTCTTTTGTATGAATCCGTCCCCTCCTGCGCAAGCCATACTCCTCAAATAGCCTTACAGTTCCGTTTCACCTTCATGTAAAACTTTCCAATAGACCTGGGAAGACGGAAGAATCACAATAATGTCCAGTCCCTTCCGCTCTGTCAAAGCCACCCCGTTATGCTCTTGGAACAGGTGGTCACAGTTGTTGAGAACCATCATGGTCGGAGAGAGAAACACAATTTTTTCAAAGGAGGTGAGTGAAAAAGCAAACAGTTTTGCAAACTCAGCAGTCCCCAGTCCGGACTTTTTCTGGTCCTCCTCATTGATGTGGAACAAAGAGTCGAAAGCTAAATGCAATGCCATTCTCCCCTCTCCTGATACCGCTTGGGAAACGAGCACACCCACCTTCCGGCTTGAGGTTACTCTCTTCAGCGAGAAACAGAGCGTGAGCGCATCCTCCACCTCATCATCAGAAACAACGGCAGTTAGCCAGAGTTGTTGGCTGGAACCTGGAAGAGAAACAAAAATTATTTTAGTTCTGATTCAAACAGAAAACTTTTGCTTTTGGTTTACCTTCCATTGTTTGATTGTAGCAACACGACAAAAACTTAGCAATAGCACTAAATCGCAAACGTTGAAGTTATTGAAAAAATATTTAGCAATATAAAGTTGTCTGGAGACGTTCAATGAGTCAATGAATTGGATCTCAGTTTTGTCAGCGTTTATATATCAGACTGCAATACACATTTTAGCATGAAGTCTGGGGACAGGTATCTGTTGACCGAGCTAGAGCAGCTAATTAAAAAGGCATTTAGGGAAAACACACAGTAATCGAAAATACATGCGCAGCTCAATTCGCACGTGTAGGAAAAATCTAAGTTGTCGAACCGAATTAGAAAAGGGTTGCAGGTAGAATGCAGGAAAAAGTTAGCCTTTATTACTCATCCAGTTTGTAAAAATGTGCACGTGTAGTTTACAAGAGAACCTACATAATTGAGGGTAAAGAAATCGAACAAGGGATTTTGACTGAGAATAAAATTCATTTTCCCGTTTAAGTAAGATTGCAAATGGGATTGAGAAAAGCTAAAATATAAAGCGTGTGGGTCTTCACAAGCTCGTTGGTACTCAATAAAATGGGCAGTGCAGTAGCTTGTAGGCTGATCTCTTTTGCAAAAATTAATGTCTAAAGTAGTCACAAGCGATTGGCATTGCAAAGAAATAATTAACTGTTTAGCTTTCCTCGTCAACTCTACGCTTGACATCATTGAGGGTGGAATAACTTAATTTTATAATCTCAAAATTACAGCTTGTTTGGATATTTTTATATCTATTGAGAAACCCATTCATCGTTAATTATATCTTCATTTATTGTAAGGGAATCAGCAAGTCTTCCTATTCATGTTTTTATTTATACATAAAGAGTTAATGCGATTGTTGGACAAACACGTGTACAAAAACACAGAGATAATTACTGCCTACAGCCTTAATTGGAATATTATAGTATTACGACGCTGGCTCACAATCAAATAAACAACAAAAACTTGACGAGTTTGAGGTAGATTATATCATTCATCATCATCATCATCACACGTGTGGAGATCATTTTTCACGCTGATTATTGCAGCTTCCTAACTTCCTAAAGATTCTAATGCTCAGGATGCAACCTGGGGTAATTTTATAAAGTTTTGAATTATAACAGAATGTCAAATACGAGATGAAGCGTGCTGCCCTCCACCCAGAGAGCATTTGGGGTAAAACTAGATGGAGAAAAATAATATCTCAGTTGAGAATAAAAATTTTACTTGTTTGCACTATTGGAAAATAAGCATTTATTGTCAAAAATAGCAAACAAGACCAAACACCATTTAAAAAAATTCACACGTGTGGAGAAATTTACACGTGTAGAAAACTTGTACTTTGTAAGACGGACTTTTGTTGAATAATGAAACTGGTTTTGGGTTGAGGATAAAGTCCCCCTCGTCGTTGTGATATTTTAGAATTGCAAATGGGTTTGAGAAAGGAATTGCGTGTGGGTCTTCACAAGCTCGTTATAACTCAATAAAATGGGCGGTGCAGTAGCTACCAGAGCATTCTCTTGTTTACTAAAATGATATGTAGATTAGTCGAAATCACTTGGCATCACAAAAATAATTACTACTGTTTGGTTTTCATCGCTTCAGTGAGCTTGTTTGTTGACTTGACTATAATTTGATATTTTGATTTGAGTTTGTTAGAATAATTTTACATTATTTTCTGAGAAACCCATCAGAATACTGATTGAAGTGGCATGGAATGGTCGAGTCAGCCACTTTTTTCTACTCTAGATTAGGTGAGTTTTCTAATAAAATTAGTGACATTTATATTCATATCATTTGATCTGATAGATGATCTTTGTTGTCTTCTTTCATACTATTGAATGCATCGTAAATCCACATGAGGGTATCATCAGTATTCATGATGTATATGCATGAATAAAATGATTGACTTTGTATAAGAAGGAAAAGATCAATCGATATTCCTCGTTCAGGATTCGAAGCATTTCAATGTGCATAGATCTTGGTCCACCGAACTTTGATTTCAAAATGATTGTCGCGCTATCATTCGCTGTAGTGACGAAGTCTACTTTTCTGCACATCGTGATAAGTAGCTGGTAGATTTGCACCCTGATGACTTTCTTTCATCTGGGTGAACTTGGTATTCTATAGCTTATCAACTCGAAGTTAGGGTGGGGCTTAAATGTGTCAATGGAGAAGCTGGTTGGAATACTTCGGAATGTTTCTCGTCATTCTAGAGATCGAGGTTAAGAGTTATGTCTAGGTGGCTGCTCCTCCAAGTGTCAGCTCGTTGTTTGAACATGGGAATGAGTGTAAATCCGTTTTCCACAACAAGTTCACTCGCGTTAGTTGGTATTTGGCTATTTTTTGGAAATGTAGTAGTCGTTTCCCAATGAGATATGGAATTGCCTTAAAAAGCACGACAGGAACTGGGTAACTTGTATATCATCATGAGATCATCCATCATCTCAAGTTGTCCTACTGATCTACTCTACTCACTGTCGCAATTATATAAAGCTTTACTGTAGAAGAGTAATTAGAACACGGCCGAGATTCCAGTTTATTTTTATACGGATTTGCATCCATTAAGCAAATGTATGTCATTCCAGCCTATGCAAGGAAATATTTCACTAGATTTTCTTATCTAGATGAAATTCGAGCAAAGGTAAATTCATATATGCAAAAGAAGGCGTCCAACTGGCAAGCTAATTATAGTGTAGCATAACCCTAAAGGTGCTCAGCTCAAACTGCCATAAAACAACCCAGAAAAAGACGAGACTCTCAAATGTTGATACCTACTAGTTTTGAGCACTCCCCTTCTAATCAGCATAAGGAGCCAATTTTTTTGTAGCTAATTAAATACTTCTGGCTGAGAGCAACTGAGAAAATTAGGCAGATAAATCCACCAGCTCCCAAGATAATCACTTATTAAACTGATTTACAGATATTTATAGATTTTCTGATAAGGCAAAACTCGTAGAATCTAGATTTAACTGTGGAAAACACCTTCCAAAAATGTACACAGAAACAATTCACCTTTACAATTAAACTGTGAAATATAATGTGTTTTTTAAACAAATAAATCATTCAGAGATAAATATAGGGGATACAATTCCATAAAAATGTCTTTTTATTGCTCTATTGAACACAAGTTTTCAATTTTGTTATAAACTTCACAAAAATATACGTAGGAGCCCATGTTTCCTCGCAATATGAATTCTCAAGTTTTTGTCTGTTTGTTTTGCTTTCAAATGTTCCACAAGATTATATCTAATGAGAATGTCTGGAGCAGTATTAATTCAGCCGCTTTCTCACTCTGAAGAAGACTAAACTATGTTGTGTGAAGAGCAAAAAAAAAAAGCAATGCTCTTGATCTCCATTATATACAACGTACGCATGCGAATAAACGTAACACATTTGTGAAAATTCAAACGTTTATTTAGGGAATTTTGATATTAAAATGAAATAGTTAATAACTATTTCCTGTTATCTAATTTGTTTCATTAGATGGAAATGTTGTGAGCATTTACTCACATGACAGATGATGATTTCGTGTAATTTACTCATCGGGTTTGTTTCTAAAAAAAATTCTATTTTCCCGATCACAAAAAACTTCTCCCCTCCTTAAACGTAACAGCAATTTGACTCAATTAGCCGTTGAAACAGCAATGCATTGTTTCATTTCATGCGATTTTGGAGAAGTTTTAGGCGCTCGTGAAAAAAAATTAAATTGTTACTTCATATTATTGTACTAGTTCCCATGAATATTCATTATTTCGCTATGCATACAATAACGTGTTCATGAATGCTTTAATTAGGCAATTTTGTTGATGTGGTGACTAATCGAAATGCATCATTTTGAACACGCAGAGAGTTTATCTAGATTTATAAAATTGTATGGAATACGAATATTGCCTGAGCAATTTCAATCATTTTCAAGGCCGAGTCTCATTTGAAATGAAACATTTTAACACGCAGACAATGTATCAGGATAGCAAGTGGGAAACTGTTGAGAATTAGAAGCGCGCGATGTTGCTTGTTAGCGAGTGGTGATGATGATGATATCAAAAGAATATAGCGTGACTGGATGGAGGTAGTTGGTTGAGACTGCAATCCTTTCATTCTTTGTTTAGCCAAATTGCTTATCAAGTTAATCAACACTGTCTGAAGCAGAGGAGTCAGTATAACTTTTTATGCCGTGCCAATGCGAAACCCGTAGACGGAATACTTTATCTGCTTGAAAGCCTACAAAATTTTCCAAATATTTGAATAATATTGTTATCCAATTTTATGTCGGCCATTGCGAATGATTGTTTTAATACAACAGATTTAAAGTTAGGTTTTATTTCTCTTTTAAAATGTGATGTCCTCTATTCTGTTTGTTTACTACTAAATGCATTGTATTTCTAAGTTCATTAAACATTATGATGGTAATAGTCTAACATGATATAATTTGCTAAAATTAATTGCTTAAACAACACAAGATATAATTAGGAAAGGGGTCCTCCCCACACCGAGAAAAGTTTCAAGTAATGGATTTGTCAATCGCAGTTTGGAGAATGGTGGAGATTGTCTCCAGAGTTCCATCCCGTGCCATATCAATGTAGCCCAAGTCCACGTCTTCCACTTGCGACTGGAGTTTGTTGTAAAACTCAATGCTGAGCAGAGAGTCGAGTCCCAGCTGGGCGAAGTTGACGTTCTCTGGAATCGTTTGGAGGGAGAGCCCTAATGTCGCAAACAGCTTCGTTTTCACCACATTCCTAATCAGCTCCTTCTTCTGCTCAACACCTTCTGTGTTTGTGTAGAGCTCGTGTAGGTTCGCTTTCACTTCCTCGTCCTCTCCATGCTGTACAGGTGCATCAAGTGGGAGAACAACACTTTCCAGTAATGTTTTTTCGTAGGGTGGAAAAATGCTGCAGAGTTTTTTCAACTTAAGATATCCCGCTCCACCTGCAGCCCTATTTTCCAAGAAAAATGCCTCGAGAGCAGCGATCCCTTGAGGTATCGTGAAAGGGTGGCGAGCTCCAGCTCCCGTTTTGAGCAAGACCAGCCTCCCACTGGCCCCAGCTAATGGACATGGCTGGAAGCCCGTTTCTAACCCTACTTTCCATCAACGCCTCCGTGTACAAACAGCCAGAGGAGTGGTTACTTTGTCCGGATTTCCGGTGACACAAGTCAGTGAGGAATGGACGACGAAAAATTCGAAAGGGCTTTGGTGCGTGAGCAAATGTAGGTTGTAGGAACCCTTAACCTTGGGGTTGAGGGAGAAGTCAAAACTGGCCCAGTCTTGGTTGACAACTATGTCATCTGAGAGCACACCGGCGCAATGGTGGATCCCCCGGAGCGGAGGTAAATCAGCGTTCCCTTCAATGTCATCAAGAACTCTTTTCATCTGATCGTAATCAGCAACGTCTGCTTCCATGCTTAACACTTTTGCTTCTGCTTCTTTCTCCAGCTTTTGAATGAGCTGCAGAGCTTTCTCATTTGGTGGGTTTCGTCCCAACAAGACAAGATATTTAGCACCTTTGGAGATCATCCATTCCGCGATAGCTAAGCCAATCGCACCTTTCCCACCAGTTATGAGGTAAGTACTTCGCTCATTAAACAACTCATATTTGAATTGATTTCGCTCCATGTCAAACGTTGGCATTTCCACGACAACTTTTCCAATATGTTTCGCATTCTGGGAAACTTGAGCGCGCTCACGATTCTTGACGCTGTAAATCTCCTGTATGGAACCGGCTTCAGAGAGCCATCCGCAAGGAGCTTTGATAAATGTGCGAGCGACTCCGTTAGCAGACTTGGCTCTGCAACTGATACATCTACAATGGCGTAGTGCACTCCAGGTTTTCTCTCTTGAACTTCACGTTCCTCCCAAATGTCGAGCTTGCTGATTTCAACAAAGTGACCTCCAATTTTACAAACTTCCAACGACGCTTCTTTGAAGCCAGGCCCTGTCAAGCAGTTGAGAACGATGTCAACTCCTTGGCCATTCGTTATTTCCATGATTTTCTGCCCAAATTCCAACGTTCTTGAGTTGTACACGTGGGGAATGCCAAGATTTCGTAGGAAGTTTCTCTTTCTCTGACTTCCAGCTGTGGCTATAATATTTAAACCCAAATGCTTCGCAATTTGAATCGCCACCAGACCAACTCCACCTGAAGCCGCGTGAATCAAAATGGTTTGAGCTGAGCAAGCGTGAGCGACATTCACGAGGCAGTGCCAAGCCGTGAGAAAGGCAACTGGGAGGGTGGCCGCCTCCGCAAAGCTGAGCCCAACTGGAACCTCACACAGGTTCTGAGCTGAGATTGAAATGTAGCCGGAAATGGCCGTCTTGTCAAAACTGAGTCCAAAAACGGGAGTGCCAACCTTCAGCTTTTTGACCTCACTTCCGACTGAGCTCACAACTCCAGAAAAATCCATGCCGATTGTGGTTAAATCTTTGAATCTCTCACTCGGCTTGAGGACGCTGAACACATCATAAAAATTTAAAGCCACCGCTCTCACCTCAACAATTACTTGGTTAGCAGCTGGCGTTTCCGTTGTTTTGGGGATGT
The DNA here is from genome assembly GCA_001718145.1 of Orchesella cincta. Lineage (NCBI taxonomy): Eukaryota > Metazoa > Arthropoda > Collembola > Entomobryomorpha > Orchesellidae > Orchesella > Orchesella cincta. The sequence goes on from LJIJ01000574.1 coordinate 85,657, forward strand.
AGAACAGATCTTGGATCAAGTTTGAGGAAGGAAGCTGAATGGTGTAGTCTTTTGAATTATTCGGGATGGGCAGCAGGTTTTTGGTTTCTGGACTTGTCCCTGATGTTAGTCTCCTTGTGTAGCGGACACCTCCACGATACACCGCCTCCGTTTCATCATCCCCCATCCACATTTCTTGAAGGAGGGATTCAATCATCAACTCCAGCTCAATATCAGGGTCCAAGTCTACCAGTTTAGTTGAGAGCCAAGGGAGTTCCATTCGGGCGCTTCTCACAAAGCCCCAGAGTGTTGCTGAGGATGGGTTGCTTTCACTCTCACATTCTTTCCATAGTCCGAACGTGGCTACGACCAGCCTTGGCACGCTCTTCCTCTCAATCATCCATTTAGAAGCGAGAGGTTCAAGGATACTTCGACAGTTATTTGATGCCAAATTATCTGCTCCTTGAAAACAGCATAAAATCCCTTCCAGATTATCCATGTTTTGGGAGTGGAAAACGAGATTGCGACCCAACTCTGACATGTGCTTTGTAAGAGTGTCCACCCATCCTTCGTCCATGTCGTGAAGTAACAACCACGTTTTGAGCTCATTGACGCTTTTCAGCTGTTGAGAATAATTACTACGCGTCCCAACCACGACGCACATCTGGCTACTCGCCAAAAGGACCCGTGAGCTTGGTCCTCTGAACCCACTTTCTTGCAGTAAATCTAGCCACCGCTCTGCCGACATGGTGCAGTGAGTGGGACGAATGTCGTGGTCTTCAAAGTGCCAGTAACCGTCCAAAATCCCAAATGACACATCGATTTCTTTTACGGGTTTATTAGTTTCTCCAAGGAGAAGGTGACCACCGACTTTCACTAAGTTACTCAAGTGTCCCACGCTCTTTCTCAGGTTTTTGGTGGCATGGAGCACATCCAGTCCCACCACAATATCAAAATAGCCAGGTGGAAAGCCCTGTTCTAGAGGATCTCTATCAAGGTCCAAAGTTTTGTAATTGAGATGGGGAAAACGGCTCTCCGCCTTTTTCAAAAAGTGGGATGACAGATCCGTAAAATGATAGCTGTACTCAATCCCTTCCTCTTCCAGCAAAGGAATCGCTTCGCTTGTAAAAAGCTATTTAACAAAATTAAAATGAAAGTAAACAAAACCAATCAAATAACTGTAAAAATGATTAATATAAAGTACCCCAGTTCCTCCACCGACTTCCAAAAACTTCCTTCTTCGTCCCAAATCCTCCTCGATGTGCCAAAGTTGGGCGGCAATCTCAAAGAAAACTTTGGGTCCGGTTCTCGCCGCTTTTTTGAAGAGAACGCTGCCCTTGTAAATTAGTTCTGCAGGGGCTACTCCTCCCTCCTCCGAGTCAAAAAGGACTTGTTGACCTTTTACTTTTCCCTGGAGTACTGGAGCAATGACGGATGCACAAGCGATCAAGCTCTGTATTGGTTCGTAGCTTGCTAAACTTTGTGACAGTTGAGCAATTGAATTTTCAACAATTTCCAGATTTTCCGGTGGCCCCTTCACCTTACAAATTGTTGTCTCACCTTGCCCCTCAATCTGGAGAACCCCACTTTCCTCAAAATAGTGTAGAAAGTGAATAAACGCTTTGGAGAAGTTTGGGGCGATGTGCAACTCGCGGCAAGTTCAGACAAAAAACTTTCACCCAGTTTTGGCTGCCAACCGAGCATGGAAAGCTCTGAAGACAAAGAGTTCGGCCAACCTTTCAACTCGTTTGAATACATCCGCCTCCTGGCTGTGAAGCGGTTACGCTGTCCAAACTCCTGAGGAGGTCAGCAAATCAGGATTGTGTAAAATCGCAGGAATTTATTATAGAGCCTCTGTTTGGTATTTGGTTGCTGGTTTCCAGTGCTCTTCCCAAAGGTCCAGTTCTCCGTCTCTCAATTTTCAGGAGGCGCAGCCAGCAGCTGCCAAGACGGAGCCAACGGTGGTAGCTTTGAACTCGGGCTCAGTCATTTCAGCAATCGAAAGTCCATCAGAATCCAAGAGGAGCACGCTTTTCTCCTTTTCATTCAAGTAAAGATAGCAGCCGATGGCGCGAGCACTCTGCTGGCTCAGACGTCGATAACAGACAAACTTGGGGATTTCAACGGGCACACGAAGTGTTGCTTGCTCAGCTCGACTTTGAAACAGGAAGCACTGAATCATGGCGTCAGCCAGCAGAGGATGACATACGTAGTGGACTGCATCTGGAGGAATGACATTCCGCCAACATCTCCGTCATTCGACTCGGATTCATATATGTTTCTCAGAGTTTAAACTCTTCCCAAATTTAGTCAGTCTGTCTGTTTTTTGTAAAATTCTGAGGCTCCGGATTTCCTTCGCAACTAAGCGACACTTGAGTTGCTCAATATTTTGAGTAGGTCGTTTCGCTTGTTCAAAACTAAAGTCACCAGAAGCGCAACGTTTCCACTCGCCATTTTCTGTACGAGTCTCCACGACTATGTTCCAACTTGTTGGCTCCAGCTTCATATTAGTTTTTAAGACTTTACTTGAATTTGAAGCCAAATGAAGGGGTTGATGGATGTGGAAGTTGTCTATGGTGTAGGGCAAGCCTTGAGTGTTTCCCTTGGAAAGCCCCAGCTGCAAGGAGCAGCTCAGGTGGCCAGCTGCTGGAAATATGATCTCGCTACCAATCATGTGATCGGATAAGTAGGCTAGCTGCTGTTGGGGACTCAACTCATTTTGAAACGAGTGGGTGATAGAGTTTCCATCAGTCGTTGATGGAACGTAGCTGCCGAGCAAAGGGTGAAGCCTGTTGGTCCACAATTGAGGAGCTATTGTTTGTACCTGATTCTGCAGCTCGTTCTCCCCTCTTGAACCAAACTGATTTTCTCTGAAATGGGTAGTGTGGGAGGGACACCCTTTTGCTAGCTTGTGGGCATAGAAACCGTCCCAATCAACTGGGTAGCCAGCTGTGTAGAGAGTCGCCAAAGAAGAAAATAACATGGACCCAACCGTCCCTTTCTGGTAAGAACAGCCTTTTGGCCACCCGCTCCAAAATCGTTTCCCTGGAGAGTCAGCTCGATAAAGACGTCACAGTCGTAAGTTGAGGCTATTTCTTTGAGCAAGGTGGAAGCTAACTCAGCTCCACTGTCGCTTTTCTGACAACATATTTCTTTCCAATGCTCCAAGGTAAAACTTTCTCTCCCTTTCTTCGCTGAGATGAAGCTAATGTCGCTTTTTGTCCGATTTTCTGCTCTTTTCATCAATTTTCGAATCTCCATTCATTATGAGTGGAAGCTTTGGCGAGTTCCAGCTCGCCTGAGATGGCAGCTCCACCAGTTCTCCAAAACGGAGACCAAGGACGGTGGTGGCCTTGACGCCCCAAGATTCCCACAGCTTGTAGAGCGAGTAGCTAACGGAGAAAGTGAAACATTGCCAGTGCTTTCTCTCCCAGGTGGATGGAGCTGCTGATGATGATGATGATGTGCTCAACAAAGAGAGTGGAGAAAAGCCAGTTGTTTCTTTGCAAATTGCATTACAAACGTCCATACTAATTTGGAAAGCTGGAAAAAGGGAGTAGAGAGCCTTGTACTGCTCTAAATCTCTTTCATCAACAGCATCTCGGCAAATAAAGCAAACATTCCGATTTCGTTCATCACTGGTTGGGAGTGAAGTTAAATCTTTGAGTAGACGAACAAGCTCCTGTTTAGTTGAAGCCACAAATGCTGTCCTAAAAGGACGGAGGTGAGCCCTGCCAGTGTTTGCAGTGTAGGTTATATCAGCCAACGTGTCGCTCCCTTGCTCCAGCAACTTCTGGTAGCTTTCAGCGAGCTGTTTCAGAGCCAAGCTGGACTTGGCACTCAGCGTCAAAATAATGAGCAGGAAGCTCTCCTGTTTTTTTCACCAGTGTTGGGGTTCTTCGGGTGGTTCTTGGAGAATATGTGAGCATCCGTTCCACTAATCCCAAAGTTGGAAATTCCAGCTATTCTTCGTCTTTCTGATGACCTTTTCCACTCCTCACTTTCCAACGCGAGTTTGCCTGGAATGGGACTGAAATCCACTTTCGGGTTGATCCTCTTGACATTAATGTGAGCTGGAATTGTTTCATGTTTCATGGCAAGGAGAACCTTGATAATTGAAGCGATTCCTGAGCACGACTCGGCATGCCCAATGTTTGCCTTCGCTGAGCCAACAAGAAGCTGAGTTGTGCGTTGAGATGTTCCACAGGAGTACGCCTTTACAATGGCTTCAGCTTCAATCGGATCCCCAACCGCAGTTCCAGTAGCGTGAGCCTCCACATAGTCCACATCATCTGGGTGGACTTTAGCTGAAAAGAGGGCGGCTCTCATTGTTCTCACTTCGTTTTCTACAGTGGGCGTCCCAAAACTGGGGCTCAGTCCTTCTTGTGATGTTCCCGAGCCAAGAATAATTCCATGAATTTTGTTTCCATCTCGCAGCGCGTCAGAGTAGCGCTTGAGAACCAAAACCCCTACTCCCTCTGCTCGCCCGTAGCCTCGGCCTTCAGAGTCAAACGACCGACATACTCCATCCGTCGCCCAAAGCATCTTTTGCTGTTGATCCATCTGAAGAATTACATTGGCGCCAGCTGCCAGGTGCCAGAGGGCAATTCCCATTTTGTAGGTTTTCGCAAGCGAGTTGGACAGCCGTCAAGGATGAGCAGCAGGCAGTGTCAGTGGCAATGTTAGGGCCTGTAAACCCATAGAAAAAGGAGAGCTTCGAAGCCGTGCTGCTAAACCCATTCCCGGCGTACTTCTTTGCGAAATCACGATCCGGTCTTTGATCCAAGTTGAGCATGTCTTTGTACTCCTGACTCCAACTCCCGTAGAACACGCCTACGGGAGCGGTCCTCAGCTTTTGAGGGTGAGCCCAGCATCCTCAAACGCTTCCCATGAGACCTCGAGCAGAAGTCGTGCTTGGGGATCTGTGATAGCCACCGTGCCTGGTGGAATTTCAAAGAAGTCTCCATCAAACTCGTCAATCGGACATTTGAGAAAGTTTCCTCTCATTTCCTTCGTCAGCTCACATTTTCCAAGTCGATTTGAAGGAGGGACGCTGGCAGTGTTCCGTCCAGACGCTAAAAGCTTCCAGTATTCGTCTACAGAATTAGCACCAGGAAGTCTACAAGACATCCCCACAACCGCTACCCAATTCTTCTGGAGCTCTCTTTCGGCGTTTTTAGCAATCTCACTCCACTTAGACGTCTCTCTGTTTGACCTGAGCAAAGCCAGTATTTCTGGATAGAAAGTCTGCAAATTTGAATTATTGTAAGATTACAATTCATTTGAATCAAACAATGGGATTTCGATGAATTAAAATTTCAGTTTGTTCTCACCGTTTGCCAGAAGCCGCTGGTTTCTAGCTCGCAATCAACTTGAAGGGTGCGCATCTCGTCCAATTCCAAAAACAGCAATGGCATTTCCAATCTGATGGTTAAATAAACAATTAACTAGTGAGAATTTCCTGAGATAGAACCACCGGGGTGAATTGAGACTAGCTATTATACCCATTATAGTATGCTAAATCCGACCATGAAACCGCCACACCATTAATAGCCTCAGCAAAATCAGGTGCAGCATTTCCGAGAACGATGTTTTCAAGGATGAATGGAATGTCAAAGATTCGATCCCTTTTTTGTAGCAGATTAACTGCCTTTGAGTAGCTACCCGGATTTGGGGCTACGCTAACGACAGCCCAATCATTTTCTTTTTTCTTCAGCTGAGGACATCGGACTCCTTTTTCCAATGACTCGTCAAAGCTCCAAAACACAAGCGCCCCTGGACGTACTACAACAAGGGCACTGAACGAGCTGAGTGCGAGACTCTGTAGCAGCAGCAGATTATCCGTGCCCTGATCCCACCATTCTGGGGCTTCCGGTGATATTATAATCTGGTGAAATATGCGTTCCAGCGAACGTCTAAAAAGGGCGAAATTAAGTTGAGCCATGAGCAGTGAAAAACGAGCAAAAACCATGTTTTTACTTACATAAGTTCAGTGCTAACACTTGATGATAGAAACGCGACCACGGGCTCGGGGAAGCGATTCCTAATCAGCAACCCACTCAAGGAGGCAGTTGGGACGTGATGGTCGTCAGAAATGATGACGACCCATCTCGGATTAGAACCTATGGATAGTGACGCATATAACTGTAGCTTTGAGCAACAGATAACAACACTGTACTTCATTCATGCGATGCGTGAATATATTTGATTCTTGTGGATAGCAAATAGTGTCTGTTTCTACTTTAACAGGGTTGTTAAAATTACAGATTTGGGGAGTCAAAAGTACAAATTAAATATTATTTGCCTAAAATCATTCTTCATAAAACTACCACTATAAATACTAATAGACTCCCTATTTGCATCAAGTGTGACACCGGATCTTGATGCTAACCCTGTTTTTGAAATGCATTTTCTATTTTTTGTATTATTTTTTGATGTTTTGTTTTTGTAAGTTCTGAGCAATTAGGAGGTCTTATTGAAAATATAATTTTAGTACAAATTACATTTGTATAATGAAAGGACTGAAATTAAATATTACAAATTATGTAATATTTAAAAATCTCAAAAATGACATTTAATACCTGAAACGTTTTAAAAATCCAAAATAGACTGCATTTGAAAAGATTTTGAAACTGTGACATTAAGCAAGGAATAAAATCTATGAAATTTTGAAAAATTAGATAACTTACCTCTCATATCTCCGGCTAGTCAATTTAATTCCAAAGAATTGTATGATTTTTGTTGTGTGTTTGTGTAAGTAATTGAGAAAACTGGTGATGAGTTCTGTATCAGACTGGTACTTATATATGAATGCCAAAGGACATTAATTCATAGATAGTGCCAGTATGCAAAAGTGATTGGCTGCTGGAAACGTATCACGCCATATTGTGGACCCAGTCCGCAAAATATTGCAAACCATCTATAATATACTTTTCTAAGCCATGAGTTAATTTTGATATTTTTTCTTTGATAATAACCATAATAAATCGACTTTGATCGGAAACTCCGAATTCTTCATATTAATGAATATGATTAAGTCATGTTTTCCACTGTCATTAAAAAACTCCAAGTTTGACGTAGGTCATCATTAGTCCAGAGAATCTCACACAAAGCGAGATAAATGAGCCAGATGTTTTCCATTAGTATTTGAAGTAAATTTAAAATCGAGTTTTAAGCTAAACCCAGTGAAGAAATCCATTTTTATTGACTTTTTATTATGAGATTAATCTCTTTCCATCAAGACGAAATATTATTATGCCAATAAGTTTGGTTTTGTAAGCAAGGGCAATTGGGGAAATTCCAATGATATCATACGTTGGATATGGAAAAATATAGTCTATTTTAGAGTTGTTGACTTGGTCCTGACGTCGTTGCTGTGAATTTTGTTTTGATTAGAATGAGGAGCTTGATAATATTCAACATACACTATAATTATGCGTCTTCAAATCAATCTAATTTTGCAATCGTTTTTACCTTAAACCCAAGGAGTGGGTAGTTTTGACATGATATTTGCTGAGAAACTACGAGCTGGCAACCGAAATTATTGCAAAATACCCAATTAAGCATGGTGATTGCGAAATAATTTTGTGGTATGCTTTTCCTATCATACTGGCAGTTATTAAAAGTCTAGTTTTATATTGCTTGTTTATCAGCAACTTTAATGGACATCAAGAACTTCCCGTATTGAAAAATTCGATAAATAAAATCACGCCACAAAATTATTTCTCAACCCTATATAATCATCTTTGAGTTTTCACAAACACGTCAGGTCATAAAGTGAAGCTTCTAATAATTACCTTTACCCCTTTGATTTAAAAATGAAAACAGTAGGGGAAAATGGAATAAAATGAGCTTGATGATGCTTTCGTTACGTAAATATCTAATCTTAATCGATTTCTTATTCTAACTAAACCAAAATTATACAGTGATGAATAATGCGATTATTCACGGTTTGTAATAAATCTGGGGTAACTCAAGAGTTAAGTAGCCAATTGTAGGGACTTTATTTGGAGCCCGAATCTGGAGAGAGCTTTTGTTATAGGGTCGGCCGTTCAGGCCTCTCTCCTTTGTTAGTATCATTTGCATCAATATGCAATCAGTTACAAATCAAGGAAGATAAGCATGAGCTCAGATTCAGATGATCGCATTCTTACTTCATGTTGTAATTACAAAGAGTGTGTTAATAACAAGAATGATTGACATGGTTGTTTGTGTATGTACGTGTGGCCCTTTCTGACTTGACGAATGCTGATGATGCATCCAATTTTAGCTACCTATGACCATCTTGAATCACCATACAAGCAACCTCAAAAAGAAAGGTTTATTATTCATCGAATAGATTATTTTGCATTATTATTTTTATATTATGCAAATTAAAAAACTCTCAACAATGGTATTTAGATGAATGTTTGGTACTATGATACCTACAACGCAACAGCAACCGTAATTTTGAATAGGAAATACAAGTGCATTTAAAATCGCAAGTTTTTAAATTTGCTTTGAAGCAAAATAGCTTGTAGTTTCTTTTATTGAATATTAAAGCTCACAGCAAATTTTTTGGATGTGTTCCCATTAGGTTTTCAGTATAGAAATGATATTTGTAAGTAGCTGATCAGCAGTCAGGATGATGCGGAACTGGCATGGTTGAACCCACTGTTGCTGCACTTTCATTTCCTTCAATTCATTCCTTGCTAGCGAACCGGTTTGGCACTGGAACTAATTAGTAACCCAGTTGCATGTCTCATGTACATGAATTTTTCTTTCCATGTATCATTCATATCCCTTCAATGTGATCATATGAAAGGAATTTTTAATGCCACATGAAAGAAACATGAATTTCTTAGCTCCCCATGAAAGGACATGAAATCTTTCACTGCTATGTACATGAAATGCCAATTTATTCATATTTTTTTACGATATAATACTTTATAAAAATGCAAGAAATAAACATTTTCTATAGGTTTCCCATCAAAATATAGTCAACTCACTTAGATTACGGTTTGCACTAGTCCTTTCAGTTTTCAGCACAATTTTATTTTGGGCTATGCATTCAAATTGCCATTTATTAGAAAGTTGGATAATTTTTGTCATAATTCATGTGACATGCATGTACATGCATGTACATGATAATCATGAAATTGAATGAAATTTTTTTGGCTACATGAATTCAATGTTACATGACATGAAGGAAATATTCCTTTGGAACATGAGATAGGACATTGCGAAAATGTTACATGAAAGGACAGAACTGGCCCTAGAACTCATCTTTTCTATACCACGTCTTCGCAGGCTTCTACTCATGACCGGGATAAGCCCGAGAGTGGAACCACGACGTTTTCTACTCTAGTTGATTCAGATTGATTTTACAAAACTTATATTTAATTATTCCAGTTCATCTTACCAACCATGATCAAAAGCAATAGATATTCCAGCCGTTTGACCGAAATTGGCTACAATCTTTTGTGCTTCTTCACAAGTTTGATTGTACTTCCAGTATGTTTGCTCATATTCGGGAGTTTTTTTAGTGCCAAAGCTGTCAAAGCGAGTTTGTGGTTGACTTACAAAGCGTTTCAAGCTTATGCACCCTCGCGACACAAGCTGCAATTTGAACTATGATGGTTCTTCTATGAGATTCACAGCCTGTTTCTTTGTGAGGCTCCAAGCCAACCAGTTTAGCTTGGAAAAACTTCGCACCAAAATCAACGGGAGTTTGGATCACTGTTGCAGCCCATATAGGAAACTTAAATATCGATACCTTACAAAATTTGGATTTTCCTTTTGGGAAGATTTGAGCATTGACGGAAGTTTCAATATAAATGAGCACGTAAACTATTTCCCCGGTTCGTGTAACAAAATTGTGACGGAAAACGAAATGCAGAGCTTGCTCAACGACTCAGTCAACTCATCAAATGGTACGTGTGAGCGACCAGATTGGGAATTTTTGGTAATGCCCCAAGTTCGAATGAGAAGAATGTTAAAAGCAAATACAATTTGTGTCGCCCTCATTCTTAAAATGAATCATGCCTATATGGATGGAAACTGTGGCTCACGGTTTGTTCAGACTTGCATTATGGACGGGGTGAGACGCTGAGAATGCCATTGATGTAATGAATAAAACAAGGAGCTTCTCAGCCAACAATATTCCAAAAGTTTGCCTTCACTTCTCGACTCCTTTTACTCGGTCCACTCTACAGCCTGAAATCTGTATTGGGCAACAAAGTCAGCATGTTTCTTACCCCCAACCAAAGAAACGAGGGGAAAGATGGCTACTGGCTAGCTCAAAACTGAAAATAACCAGTTCTGCCATGACCCGAATTCGCATTGCATTCGGTTGCCAAACCCTCTCCGTCATCACTGCTTGCTTCCTATCAGCCTTCACAACACTGCCGAAAAGAAGGAATGGAAACACCGAGCGTCTGAAAGTAGCCTTCACACATGCAAGCTTCCATACTCAACGGGGCAACCCGAGAACAGGTTTTGTCTGCTCATGCAGCTTCTCCCTTTGGCTGGGCCGAACCAACACCAACTCACGGAGATTGAGAAGCTCCTTACAATCCATGAAGAAAATGAGCACGAGGTTGACACCATGTTTTGGGGTTTAACGATGTTGGGACTTCTTCCAAGTCCAGTGCGTCGTCATCTACAAAAGACAATGATTGGCGTTAGCTGCGGTGTAACCGCAACAAGCAACTGAGAAGTTGTACAAGCTACAAAATGGGGATGTGGAAAAATCCTAGCATTTCCACCACTCGTTGCCGCATTGGTAATTTCTGTTACACATTTTATTCAGCTATTGGTGTTTAGGAAAGTGCTAGCCAGCATGAGTTGAGATGAAGGATGATAATTCTGCGGTGTAATGCAGCGTTAACTGACTAATACTAACTTATTGACCGACGTAGGGTTATCTACTAATTTAGACAATTATGTAGCGCATAATAAATATTATGCCCGGGAAGATCAATAATGTTTATGCGAACTACAGGTATTATTTTTTTTTATTTGGTAAACTAAAAAGGGAAAATTACTGACTTTATT
>LJIJ01000575.1:0-96629 GCA_001718145.1 Orchesella cincta
AACTATGAATCTCCAAACTGTCCAACTATTTTACATGGCAAGTACTAAGCAAAAATTAATGAATAATGTCGACGAGTGAAAGCGGAGTGCACAAATTTTGTGTACCGCCAACATGCAGAGTTTTCATTTGTTCTATTCTATACTAACCAGCTAAACTTCTTTCACTAATAATAAAATAAATTTGTTCCCAGTTTCCTCAAACAAAAACTTTAAGCACATCATTGAATAGAGACAAAAGAGAATACTGGAATAAGTTGAATAAGGCAGTTTGTACCATATATTCAAAAAAAACTGTAAACCAGTTTCTAGCTCATTTAAGGAAACGTTTGACTTGGCTGTAAAAACTAATCTAATTCTGTAGTTTGCAGCAACCTTGAGCTCTCTCTTGAAAGCAACTTGATTAAAATCCAATTTCTTAAAACCCCAAACAAAAAGTAAGCTTTAAAACCAAACTCATGACTTTGCATATCCCTAAACACACCAAGTAGTATGCGCAGTTCATGCAAATGAAATCTTTAGAGTATTCCATCCTTTAGAAATGGCACTTTAAAATGCATCGTACATTATTGCAATAGCACATTCATACAATTACGTGCAATTAGGTACTTGTTCTCTTGTATTTGTTAAAGTTGTAACGAGCAAATGGTAAACACACGTATGTAGCAATTTAAAAGTTTAGATGATTAAAACGTTTAATAGGAAAAATTTGCCTTTTAAATTTAGTCAAACACTTGTCCCAGTGTATAAAATGATGTTGTGAAGAGCTGGTCCCTATAATCCTCACGACTATAGCCGCTCATTCCTTCTACGCTTGATATGGTAAATTCCGACTCAGTCAAATGGACGATGAATGCTTTGCAGAGAAACGATAACACGGATTTAACCTAAAATAAGGAACTATCGATAATCGATGTAATAGTTTCAATGTCCCTATTTTATTCACTGGCTAAATCACTAATAATCAACAACAATAATTAATTTCTCCCATAAATGCAATGGTTCTAGGGTTATCTATAGGATAATCTTAATTAACAAACTGCCTTGACTATCAAGTACACACTTCCAGATCTCAAGACAGAATGAACAAGAATGAATGAAAAACGAGAATGTTCTGCTCCTCTTCAAGTAGCAAGAACGAAACAAGAAAAAACAGGAAATCTACACGCCGACGCAGCGGCAAATATAAACTAGGGGAAAGTGTGACAAAGTGAACAAAGGATATTTTTAGACGCTACATACTACTTATCTCCACTTTTCACATCCTCCCACCTACTTTTACCTAGTAAAAGTACAAAATACAATAAAATATATACAAATAATCATAAAATCAATAGTTCCAAGTTCCATATCGGCAGGGCTTGTTGACTCGACGTCCACTTCGGGTCTCAGTCACACGCGAATCTGCATCCGGAACTTGCTTTGTAGTCTCCTCCACAATCTTCACAGGTACAGCAACTTTCTCTGAAGAAGACACTTCCAAAGGGTATAAACGTTGAAGGGGGCGCAGGAGAACTCCTTTGGCAGTTTTCACCTTTGCCACTCGAACCTTCTTATCGTCCAGGAAAATCTCCAGAATGCGTCCAAGGGGCCTCGAATCTTTTCTTGTTGTCCATTCCCACTAGGACAATGTCACCAACATCTGGAGTCTTCACCTGCTTCTCATTCCTCCTCTGCACCAGGTTGGCTAGATACTCCTTCCGAAATCTTGCTGTAGGGCTTCCTTCAAGGCAGCCAACTTTTTGTAAGCTCCTCTTAGTCAGCCGCGGATAGGAGTTCACGTTCAGGTAAACCGGAAACAGGGAGGTCTCTCAAAAACATATTAGGGGTAAGCGGGAGCAAGTCATCCCCATCCTCAGTCACAGTGGTCAGGGGTCTACTGTTGATCGTGTGGGAAATCGCCCAAAGGCACCTGTTGAGCTCCAACATTGTCAGCTTGGCTGTTCCGATCATTCGCTTCAACAGGTCCTTCAAAGTCTTCACAAGGCGTTCCCAAAAGCCGCCCCACCACGCTGCAGTAGGAGGGTTGAAGCTCCACCTGATTTCCCGTACATGAAGTTTGGCTTCCAGTTTCTTGTAGTTGAGTAACTTCATGAGGGAGTTGGCACCAACAAAATTCGTCCCATTATCGGAGTAAAGTTTACTGGGCCGTCCGATAATGTTGGTAAACTTTTCCAATGAGTCCAAAAAGCTTTCTGTGCTTATTGACTCCACAACGTCAAGGAAAACTCCACGGTAGACTGCACAAGTGTAAAGCACCACCCAAGCTTTCTTTCCGCCTTTCATCATAAGGGACCGGCCAAATCCACTCCAGTAGTCTCAAATGCACACGATGTCTTCACACGGTCAACTGGCAGTGGCGCTGGGTCACATTCCATAGGCTTGGTTGAGTGGCGTTTGCAAATAACACACTTGCGGATGACACGTTGAACCGTTCTCCTTCCCTGTATTATCCAGTATTTTTCCCGAAGGCTTCCGAGCACACTTTGTGTTCCTCCATGGCAGTTGGAACGATGAGCGTATTCTATAAGCTGGAGCACGTACGGGTCATCTTTTGGAAGCAAAAACGGCAACTTGAACAACTCCGTGTCATCTCTTTGTAGCAATCGCGTCTTCACATGAAGTAGTCCAATTTCGTCTTGAACAATACATAATCCTGGGAGCTTGGGTATCGACGGGAAATGCACTTTCTGTATTTCTTTAATTAGATCCCTTTCACCCAATCGCAGCTCATCCAGGGACAGATACTTGCAATGATTTGGTATATCGCCAGCTGCATTTTTCTTGCAATTCATGATGAACCTTCTCACCCAGGCACGTACATTAACATTTTTCCTGTAAGATGAGAATCTTGGCTCCAACACTGGCACCAGAACGTTGACTTGCGCTGACTTTTTCTTCTCGCAGTAAACAGCAGCTTCATCTATTTCTTCAAGAGTAATAGGCCATTTCTCCTCACTCTCCTTCAGCCAGGCAGGACCCTCCCACCATTTGGACTCCACGAGCTCGCAAAAGAACATCCTCTCGAGGGCAGGTCGGCAGGGTTCATAACACCAGGCACATGTCTCCACACTTTCTCCTCCGTAGTTTTCGGATTTCGCGTACTCGATTTCCCACAAAGGTTCCCCAGTCTTCGTTTCTGCGTATCCAGGCTAGGGCAACACTCGAGTCGCTCCACATGTACATTGTTACGTTGGAAAGAGAAAGTGCTTTCACAACACTATTCAGGAGACGAGATCCAATCAGACATCCCATTAACTCAAGGCGAGGGATTGTTATTTTCTTCGCTGTTTTCCCCACAGGTGCAAGTCTTGACTTTGCTGATAAAGTTGAACAGCTACTTTATCATCTTCTTCAACTCTGACAAAAACCACGGCTGCGTAGGCATATTGGCTAGCATCACAAAACATGTGTAAGGATATTTTCCTTCTGGGTGACTGCTACCAAAAGCATTGCGTGGCACACGAACATGAGTGACGAGTTGAAGGTCTTGTGTCCATTTAAGGAACTTCTTGGCTTCTTCCTGACTCCATTCTTCATCCCAGCCTCGCTTCAAAATCCATGATTCTTGTAACATAATTTAGGCAGGAGGAGAGCAGGAACGCAAAATCCCAAAGGGTCGAATACTTGAGCCACGAGAGAAAGTACATTTCTCTTTGTAATGATTGGGATGTCATCAGGAGTCCATTTCTTTGGCAATGAGCAATACAGTTTATCCTCTTCCTTATCCCACTTGAGCCCAAGTACTGACGTAGTTTGTTGCTCGTGAATCCTGTCCATGTTTGACTCCCACTGGCGGAGATCCATTTTCGCTTCTGACAGGATTCCAATAGCCCTTTTCTTGAAAGTTTCATATTCATTTTCATCATGAAAACTCGCCACAAGGTTGTCCACATACAAGGAATGTTTGAGCTCATCTGCTGTAGATTTATCTTCCAATGAGACGTTGTCCAAATGATGCTCAATCACGGCTGCAAGAATGAACGGACTACAGTTCATTCCAAACACCACCCTTGCATGTTGGAACTGAATTATTTTCTTGCGAGTCTTCGGATCCTCCCACCATAGGAATTTTTGGTAACCCCGATCTTCTTCGGCAACCCCAATCATTTGGAACGCCTTCCGGATGTCCGCTACGGCAGCTTTCTTCTTTCTCCGGAAACGAAGTAAAATTGAGGGTATAAGTTCTAATAGATTCGGGCCCTTTTCCAAACATTGGTTGAGGGAGGGAAACTTTCCATTTTTGCACGACCCATCAAATACTGGGCGAACAGGTGTCGTGCTGCTTTCAGGCTTGAATACTGGGTGATGGGGGAGAAAGTGTTCATTTTCCACAGTGGTACTCTTCTCAATAATCCCCTCATTTTCCCAGTCCTTGAAGATTTGATCATAGTTTTCCAGTTCATTTTTGCTGATCAATCTTGCTGTAGTAGACTGAAGTCTCTTCTCACAAATAGTACGGTTGGATGGAGGAAATACGTTCTTATCAACCCAGGGCAGCTTCACAACATATCTTCCGTCTTGATTTCTTGAAATATTTTCTTTCACGGAAGTTTTGACTTCTTCGTCATGCTCCTCCTGGCTAACCTTCTCGGCTTCATCTTGTATTCCGAGCGCATCCAGACTCCAAAGTTTGACAGGTTGTCGTCACATACCGATAAGGTTAAAACTGTATTGCATAATTGCAACTCACGTGACTGCTGATAGGTAATTCACCACTTAATGTCCAGCCAGCACGGTCTCCATTGCAAAAAGCCCACCGGAAGTTTGTATGTTCGTCCTGTCATCAATGATCCCCACAAGTCGCTCCCAATCAGGATTTGAATCTGGGCAGAGTCAGTCCACGTGTCATTAATCTTGATACGCCGCTCCTCCAGTTCTTTGAGCCAGGGTCCTGATGGTACAACTGGGCTTGATCCACACAAAATGTCCTCATTCATCAGCTTAACTTGAATATTGTCTGCCTGTTGCAAACCACGCATGATGACATTGAACTTAGATTTCATTCTGGGTTTCGTTACTGTCCCTCCAAAAGGGTGTTTTGGATAGTCAGCTTCTCGACCTCCTCACATTGTAGTTTCTGGGCTAAGGAGGTGGCTACATAGCTCTGCTGGCTACCGTCATCAAAAAGTAAACGAACCTCTTCTTCTCTACCGTTGGTGCCTCGCACTCGAACCCGGAGAGTCTTCAATAACACTAAATTTCTTTTAGCAACTTGATTGCTGTTACTGGAAGTTTGACTGGAATCCTCTGGCTTGCTGAATCCTCAGGCTCCTCCTTTTCTTCTCTGACCCTTTCTTGGTATGGGTGGAACTGCTGCTGGCTTTTTCTTCCCCTTTCTTCGTCTTTCGACACATTATGGTTAAGTGCCGTCCATCGCATATAAAACATTTGACATTTTGCTTACACCGTTTGGAGCTATGACCTTTCCTTAAACATTGGAAACAACTACCACTCTTTGACTTTATCTTGTCGTTGTTAGTTCATACTCCTGGCTTTAAAGCAGTCTTCACTTCGATGGCCGGGCTTATCACAGAAGATGCAACAGTTCCCCTCGTTCGTGGTCACATGTAATGAGGCTGCTGTAGGAATTTCAGTCTTCTTATTCTTATTTCCAGTCCCAAATTTCTTCACAGTTGTAACTGCGTTTTCCTTTTCACTGAACCCATGTTGGGCCATCTCGCGCTGTACTTCGTTTTCGACTTCACGTCTAAGGAACTCCATCAGGAAGTCGAACTCTTTCTTTGGGGGTACAGCGTTTGGATCGTCCTTTCCATAATTGTTGCTTCTCTGCCACGCCGTAATTATTTCTTCAGGGAGACAGGACTCCACAAGGGGCAGCAGGAGCACATCTACCATCTCGGACGTAATTCCCAAGGATTCCAAGGCCTTGATATGCGCCTCCAGCGTGTCGTAGGTTTCTGAGATTCTGGAGCCTTCACGGGAGTTCTTGACAGTAATCTTGAGTAATTCTCGAACGTAAACCCGCTTCAGCAGTCGCTCCTTCCCGAACCGTTCCTTGAGGGCTGCAATAACCTTGGGATAATTCTCAGCTGTTTGTGGATAGGATTTACCAATGTTGCTGCTGTTGTTCCTTCCACCATGGCTTGGCTGAGATACTGGAACTTGTCACTTGCATGAACCTTGTCGTCTTCATGGATTTTGGAAAACTGTGCCCACCAACCAAGCCAATCAATTATCTCCCCTTTGAATTTCTGAACCTCTATTTTCGGGAGTTTGTATGTCTTGTTGAGGGTCGATTGTCCATCCAGCATTTTCGGTATCGGTTTGACAAAGTCCTCCACTTCGTTCTGATAGTGAACAATTCTCGCACTATATGCTTCACATGCGTCGTACTCCACCTGGATCTGGTCGTCGTCAAAAGTTTCTTCTTTCGTAGGTGGAGACGTCATATAGTCCATCACTGAACTATCCATGCCCATTAATTTGTTGCCGTTGACCTCCAACCTTCCTAGTAAATCTTTCAGTTGTCGAGGGTTGGGTAGTTCGTTCAGCATTTCCATGTCCAGCTCGTTGCACAGCTTCGTCACTGTCGCACGCACTGGAGCTCGTTTTCTCTTCAAAGCCTCCATGGTCCTGGTCAATTTCGAATCGGAATCTCGGTGGAACCTCCAATTGATGTGAAGAGCTGGTCCTATAATCCTCACGACTATAGCGCTCACTTCCTTCTACGCTTGATATGGTAAATTCCGACTCAGTCAAATGGACGATGAATGCTTTGCAGAGAAACGATAACACGGATTTAACCTAAAATAAGGAACTATCGATAATCGATGTAATAGTTTCAATGTCCCTATTTTATTCACTGGCTAAATCACTAATAATCAACAATAATAATTAATTTCTCCCATAAATGTAATAGTTCTAGGGTTATCTATAGGATAATCTTAATTTACAAACTGCCTTGACTATCAAAGTACACACTTCCAGATCTCAAGACAGAATGAACAAGAATGAATGAAAACGAGAATGTTCCGCTCCTCTTCAAGTAGCAAGAACGAAACAAGAAAAAACAGGAAAATCTACACGCCGACTCAGCGGCAAATATAAACTAGGGGAAAGTGTGACAAAGTGAACAAAGGATATTTTTAGACGCTACATACTACTTATCTCCACTTTTCACAGGGAAAAAACTTGGTTTTTATGTCATATATCATTTATGCTAAGGCTCCCACTCATTTTGTGGAAGTTAATGTGCTCATTTGGTATTGGATTACGTTTAAAAAGTAGCCCTTTCACACATTATGTGGGAAAGCAAACTCATATTACACCCATTTATAACTTTAATGTGACGGAGTGAAATCTCCTTTATTGGCTTTCTTCACCAGTGAAGAAAAAGTGCGTTGAGAATGCTTCCTGCTTCCTTCTCCAAATCATTTAATATTATTTACAAGCCGAAATGTGTCCACCATGCGTAATTTTCACGCAACATGAGACAATACAACTCTAATAAATCTTTGGGAACTGGGAAGGAAATGGGGGTTTAACCCGTTCGGAGATTTATCGACGGGAGGAAAATGGCAGCCAAGTTTGCAGAATTTCAAACTAGGTTTTATTTCGTGAATGGCTTTCTTGTAAAATAGCCACTCCCTCACTTTCAAATAGCCTAAAACCACATTAAATCGTTATGAATGGGAGTGGTTCATACTCAGCTTAATGAAAGATGAGCACAGGTGACAGTTGGGGAGTTTTGAGATTATCGCCATTTTCATTTCTAACAATATTATTAACAAGTATTGCACTCAACAGTTTCAAATTCTTTGCATTTCTGATTTATCAAACTATGTTGGGAAAGGTCAGAAACTTTGAAATAATTTGAATATAAGATTGATGAGGAATGTAGAAAATGCGGATTTGTGCATTCTTAATTTACGCTCTCGACAGCTTTACTCATTTGCGTTTGAGGAAGAGTATTTGATTGACTATTTTGGGAGCAAAAATGGGGAAAACGTCGTGATTTTTATTTCGCTGTCTGTTTAGATTTTAATTGATATCGATTAAAGATAACTGGAAGAGACCACCTAGTGAGACACAAAATTTCCTTTAAAACGGATTTTTTTATTTTTCTCAAATCAAAAATATTTATGAAGAGAACGGTGCAATGAATGAATTGTGTCTCGCGTTTAATTTCGTCTGCAATTTCAATACATCTGCACGGCGTGAGTGAGCTGAAGCGTAGAAAATGATTATTTGCAGGTTGCAGAAAGGGACTCCAAACACGTTTTGTTTTTTACATTATTATTATATGAGTGATGTACTCGTTGCACATAACCATTATCATTTTATGTGCAACTGACTTGTTTCTTCCATTACGCAAACGTGAGGAGTCGGCACCCAGATCAGAAAGAGATCGGTGAAGTTTATGCTCCCCATTTTATCTGCTCACCTTATCAACATTCTATTAGGAATGAAAAGTATGCTCATAAAAATTAAAGAAGCACTTTAATTTAGAAAGAACAGCGGAATGCTCATTGAGAAAGGGAGAAACTCTTGCAGAAACAAACCGCTAGCAGCCTATTACATTCCGATCAGGATAATTAGAAGCGGACAAACTGTTCTTGGGTTACCTACCGCAATTGAAGGATGTGGGGTTGTTTGAGACGTAGATTTTTGTCACGTTTTTTGACAGTTGTTTAATATAAATGGTTAAATAATAAAGTTAGAATTTTGTCCGTGAAAAAAACATATTAAGTATTAAAAAAAGTAGTTAAATTGGTGGGCTTTTACTGTAAAAGGTGTACATTTTTTCAACAAATTTTCTATTCTAACTGAAAATGTTCACCGTTCCGAAATTCGAAAAAGCGATAAAATTGCACCAAGCCTACATGAAAGCTTGGATGTACGACCATCCAGTTAGGTGGACAACTGATCTAGTTCTTGAGGAACCTCAAGCCAAACCACGCTTGATATTTTGGCACACGCAAAACGTATTGAATGTAATAACAATCTGCACATCTGGCTATATCTTGTTGGATGGTTTCCGGAACCCCCAAAACTACCACGAGTATCAACTCCCTTTTATCACTTGCGTCATTGCTGGCTACGTCTACACCCTTGTTTACAACCTGCTACAATTCCGCTTCTCACCTGACATGGTTTTATTCATAAAAAATCTGGAGCAGTTTGTCGAGAAGTCTGTGCCGATCCCAAAAGCTGTCACGGACACCATTTTCAACAGCATTATCAACTTGTCAATTCGGCCTTTTGTTGTTGTTGCATTTTCCATTTATTTTCAGCTTGATGTCTTTTATCCAGTGTTGAAATACATCTTCCCGAATCAACCATTGTGGCTTGAAATTATCCTGCTAATAATTCGCTCTCTAACTCTTTTGCTTACAGATGTTGCGAATCAGCTCAGCACTCAATTCTCCTTACTGTACAACTACTATCTGGCAACGTGCTACAATAAAATTTTGAGCACGCTGATAGACAGAGCAAATGTGGAGAATGGGGATGAGATCGTGAGAGAGCTGCAGAAATTCCGGGTTATAAATTCCATGGATGGAGGCTACAACGCGGGGATTGTCCAGTTGGGCTTGACGTTTAGTTACATTGAGATCTTGTTCTCGCTTTCAACTGCGTTCGTGGGGTATTCAACTTATCCGCTGGGGTTGTTCTTGGTGTTTTTGTTGACAAGGCTACCATGGCTAATTTCAATGAGAGGAGCTTGGAACTGATGCAGAAATTGGGGGAGTTGTTTGCCCTTCAAGTTGTTTCTGAGGGGAGGGTCAGAGTTGCCTTCAAGGGAAAAGTAAGGAAACGCGTTTTGAGGTCACTCGCTCCTGTTAATATCAGATATAGCTTGGGCTCTGCTATCACGAAAGACACGAGGAATGAATTTTGCTACTCAGTTTTTAGCGATACTACAAGTGCCATTGTTGCTATGAAACAGGCTTAATTCCAAATATTCATTGATATAAAATTACTTAATAATAAAATAAAGGCGTTTGACGCTGATATGCTTAGATACGCTTACTTAAAAAATGCTTGTTTCGATTTGCTTTAAATTATCAGCTTTGCAATGTTGCGCATTTACAAAATAATTCTCCAGTGGGATTCTCCTGATTTTTATTAATTTTTATGGCGATGGAAGGTTTCTTCGTTAATATTATGACAAAATAAAATGTTCAACGTATTAATTTTTTCCAACTTTATTTACTCACACAATACAGAATGCTACATATATAATACTCAATGCAGTTAAGCAGATCTAGCATCTTTTATCTCAACAATTTATTATAAAATAAAACTACAGGCTTTATCATTGCACTAATCACTCTTTGACATAGTCTAAAGTTGCTTCCGCTCGTTGAGTAACCCATAATAAACAGAAATTAATTATGTTATTGAGGTAGTTCCTTGTCTGGCCGACAAGGAGCTAATTGTAAGTGAGTATGGTATTTAACGCTATTCCATACTTCATATCAAAACAAAAAAATAAGAAAGGAATGCTCAAATGCAGTGTCCTACAGTATAATGTGTATTTGGTGACAACAAGTCAAATATAGAGTATACTTTTCAACATTCTACTCAACACAATTTGCAACGCAATGCGATCATTTTTCAGCACCAGATGATGAACAGGTTTGATTAAACATCAGCATCGGCTGTCGCAAATGTGCCGTCATTTAATCCGTCTTTGAAGCTCGACTAACAAATGGTGGCTTGCTCAACTCAACTGTCACTACTGGACCTTTTAATGTGCACCCAACTTGTTTCTTTTATTACGCAAAACCAGACATGGTATTTTTATTGAGCACCGGCATTTTCTTACACTTGAAATGCATCCCCATATAAATTAAAAAAGTATTTTTCATTAGCGATGGCTAAAAGCTCGTAAATTCGGGTTGCCAAAACAAACCGCTGTCACCGACTATCACATTCCGATCAGGGTAATTAGGAACGGACATCCATTTCACCATTGACAATCGCCGCAGTGGGAAATTTCGGGGTATTCTGAGAAAAATCGGAATTTTCTGGAATTTTCACGTCCGTGACAGCTTTTGCTTTTGTTTAACTTGGCTTGTTATTAATAGCCGCAAATGGTTGAAACTCGAGTTTGCGTTAAAGTTTCTAGTTGAACAACAATCTGCTCAAGTACGGAAATAAATCTTTTGAAGAAAAGGAAATCCAGCCTTTATCCCCAAACGTAGTAATTTATTGTTCCGCAATGGAATCGATTCCTTAAACAAACATTTGTCTGCAATAGGAGCACTTTTAGGGCGTGAGCTCAATAAAATTCTAGAAGACTACGAGCCGAGTTTAATAGGCTGCGTAAATGGTCTCCAGAGAGAGCTAAAGATTTGGTAGGCTGAGCACGTGAGTTTGATGGGGATAAATGTGGGCTTGAATAGACAAATAAATCGTGTTGAAGTGAGTGCTAACAGAAACATCAAAAGCCACTCTCTCACAATTTCATTCCAATCAAATCATCATTAGTTTTTGTACCTGAAAAGAACATCTTCATTTTTACCTAAGAAATTCCATATTTCACCCATGACCCGTGTCACCTTTTAAAAGCAAGATAAAAAATTTAGCTTGAAATGCTGAGAAAAGGTTTCTGGAATAATATGTCAATGTTCAGAGTTGGACAGAAAGTCGACAAGGATCATGTTGTCGCAGTGGGACGGCAAGTCTGGCTGTCTTTTTTGTTGTTTCTCCGTTGGATGTCTTCATTGAACCGCTTTTAAATCAAAGTTGTTCAAGGTTTGACTTTGATGCACTTTCGTTTGTAGCAATCATCATCATTAATATTGGATTGGACATGACGTTATTATGTAATTATGAATTGGTTATATTAAAATAAAATATTTCTATGCAAATATCCCAACTTAAAAATAAAAACCGGTTCTTCTTCCAACCTAGTTCGTATCTGTCATTAAAATTCTGTTAAAAGTAATTCAAACAAGGGAGAATTGATAGAATTGAGAAGCCGGCTCCAGTTTCTCAATAGGAAGCCGCTACACATCTCACTAATCGACTTATAATAAACATTTAGCAAATTTAATTCAAAGTTTTCTTTGGCCGAAAGAAAAATTGAGCTAATGCACATGATTTGATGTGCACTTGTCAAGAAAACTGGGAAAGAGTTTTGTTCACAAGAAAAGCAAGAAGCGAAAAGTCATTAAGCGGCATGGGCTGCTTGAGAAGAAGATGCGTTTTAAGAAGGATGACGGAGCTATGTATTATCAAGCCCATAAAAATGTCACATGAACGCTGAACCCTCTCAAGACAGGCTTGAACAAGGTATCGCATGTGAGCTTCAAGAACAAAGTAGTTTACGAGCTGCCTTTTTGTTTGTCTCTTTGTAAACCTTTTTCTTCTCAGCTCATTACTCGGACAAAAACAAAAGTATGCGGTGAGAATATGTTTGGGGAGACGAAGAGAGAGATTCTCGCTGCGCAAGAACAAGATCCCTGTGGAAAACAGTAGTTCACAGATGCTTCTATCTCTTTCTTGAGGGAATATACGATAGAATATGAGACAATGTTGAACATCAAACGTCCCGTTTTCCTTTTGATATAGGATGTAAACCGCCTCCTTTTTATTGTTCTGTGTTTTGTATGCCTTTATAAGTAGTATAGAAATCCGATTAAAATCTAATAAAAATAAACTTTATTCAAAAGCAGTTAAGCTAAGCTGAGACCACCAAGGTGCATTTGTTGAAAGTGATGGCTTCGCACTATGATAATTTTACAGTTGCGTAATTTTTTATTTAATAAAAAAATATTGTGTTAACTGTTCTGGTTGTATTATTAAAGAGATAGACACACACAGGTAGATAAACTACCAGGAAAAGTACAATGCATTTTTTTAAAAATTGGCTTAAAACTTGCATTTTTGCTGGTGTTTTTCGGTTTTAAAAGTTATCATATCTGATTGACAATAGAAAAATCAAAGTTGGCGGTGTAATGTAACCTCGCAAGCGATATGAATGCATTTGTGAAATGCCCGCAATGAATAATTCCAATCAATAACAAGTCAAAAAGATGAGCATGCTCGTGGGAGAAAGTTGAAATGCTTAAAATACACCTTCATGAGTTACTGTAACCTTTGGCACCTTGGCAAACCATATTAGTTTTGTAGAATTTGCCACTGTTTTTTGTAATGCGCTGCTGGTTTAAAAAATGAGAGAAAAGTAAAGTTCAATTTATTTATTTATCTAACAGCATTAAAATATTTGAACGAAATAAAATGTAGCGAGTGCTCCGTAATTTGGATGGGAGAATAAGTAAAATATTCGTGAATATAAAACAATGATATGTCATCCATCAGAGTACTTCTTGTGTCCAGCTTCTAGGTTGCAACTTTCTCCTGGCAGCTAGCCCAACTTTCATAAAGAGTAGAATTTTTAGGTAGCCCTGAAATATCATGGAATGAAATTACACCTACATTAGCTCAACAATTTTTTTTATAAAACAGACTTTCTATAATGTTAGCGAGCAAAGGTAGAAACGGGAAATGCCTTTGATTTTCTCTTCAAAAGGCATTTTATTCACATACAAAGTTACAAAGTTCAAGTTATTTACCTGTTCTGTGGTCCAGCTTTGACTTTAGCCCACCTTTCATGTCCAAACTAATGAAATTCTGAGAATTCCTGTTACAAAGGGATTCCTCACATTCTCTAATTTCTAGCTACTTCCTTCCTCCTGCCAAAAAATTAACTGTGCAGTGGTTTGTGTGTTGGCGAAATCACTCCATTTGGAAACAACTCAACCCAAGCCACTGACCAACACACTCAATTTAATTTTCTCCGAGTGGTCCTCACATTTCAGTTTTTATCCAAATATTCTGAACAATTTCCTTCTAAATTATCGCTACAGCTTTTGAGTAAGGACCAACAACGTCTTGTTTTCATTTCAAGCTCAAAAGAAAGAATAAACGTGAGTTTTATTTGGAAGCCAAAGCAAACTGGTAGCTTTCCAAAATAAACCACCCCAACTTCCTTGTAAAAGGTGAGAAATACGATCAAGACTATTATGATTTTGAGTGCGTAAAATATGTAATAAATTAAGCAACAGTTTTACATGAAAAACAAAGTGGTTTTAAGCGCATGGAAACTTCCCGTTTTCAAGGAGGAGTCTCTCACAACTCTCGGAAACGGACGAGCAAAATTCGTCGGAAAACTTTCATGAACAAACAAAAGAATGTCACTGTTTCATACCAGAAATTTAATATGAGCCCAGCACCACGCTCTATCGTATGCTTGTATGGGCAATGCATTCTCGGTTCGATAAAAGGGGACACGAGCCCGAGACAAGTAATAAATGCAATGGAAAATGTTGTGCATCTTTGAAAGTAAAAGGGTATTTATTGGCATTCCTCCTATCTTTTATTGCGCTGCTTCTCCTCTTTTATATTTGTCATTGCTCATCCGAAACTCAATATTGTTCCCCCTCTCCCCATTTTTCACGGTCGTAGATTTTTTTTCATTTTTCATTCAATCATTTCATATTATGAGCAACTCAAAATTCATTAGTGTTGGGCCATCGCTGAGATGAGAGGGTCACGTCAATGTTTGAGTTTTTAATAAAAGAGAGCACGTGTTTTATTACTTCATTCCATTTCACGGTTGAATGGCTGACCAAGTGAGCAGAACCAATATGACCGTTCATCTTGTCATTTCGGAATATAAATACGTGATACTTTCAGTTTTTTATAGGAAAATGGGGAAAGTGAGGATTTTCACGAGTTCACGTCGAAATTCAATATTTCAAGTTTGGTTTAATTTCAAATGAAAATCAGGTAAGTTCAGACGCTTTTGATTCAGTCATAATAATTACAATTTAGATTTAAAAACAGAAACGATCAATATAGTTTGATTTTGTATACGGAAGAAAAATTGTATTGTTTTATATAGCTTTGTTTGCTCTTGAGAGCGAAATAGGAGGAGTTAGTTGGAGTGTGGGCTGCCACATTATGAGCTTTCCACGACGGCTTCCGCCTTTCAACACGTATTTATAAGCGAGACACACAGGAGCCTTGTGCTTGATGCCAATTTCTGTGGAACAAAAGCGTAGAGGGTTGTTGCTGTTGCTTTAAATTTAGGGGGAAATATATTGAAAATCACATACATTCTTATTTTTATTACATTGATTCTTGATACAAGTTAGGGTGACATCCAATCATCCATTTTATTATTTAATATTATGTTTTGGCCGGTTTACAAACTTAATTACAAATAATATAAAGTCAGAGTTGTTTAAGCTTTGGGGGGAAATTTATTGGAATTTTTTAAAGATGCTGATGATCGGCTGCAATGCAATAACAAGTCATTCTCCTGCCAGTTTGGGAATTTATGCCAAATGCCAGAAATGTTTGGGAGCGCATTAAATTTTGCACAAGCTGAGATAACTCAACAAGCGGGGCTCTGTCAACTGCTCGAGTTTTTGAGAAGGAAACAAGGGATTTGCAAGGCGGATTAAAGAAAGAGTTGAATTTGATGATGATGATGATTATCAAGTGTTAATGAGCAGGATAATTACGGAAAGGCGGATTGACAAGCTGTTTTAAACTTGTCAACTCAGCCAAGCCACAAATGTTTAGTTTATGACATGATATTACACCAGAGGATTCAGATAATATCTGCGAACTGCAAACTAGTTCGGGTATTTTGGGATGAGGAATTTGGCTGAGTAAGAAACGGATAGTTGAGAATTTCCACACGAGAATCCTCTCGGATTAACTCTCTTCTTGAAAATGCATGATGCAAATTCAGTGGAATGTGGGATGCCACAAAAGTTGGAAGGGAAGCTGTGCTAGAAACGGATATCCGAGTGTAATATGATATGAGATCAGTGCAGCGTGCTGCAACAAAAGAATTTCCTCATGTCATTTTTCAGCGAGGGGAAAAGGAACATTATTCGCATTCCTCATTTTATTGCATTTTCTTTCTCCCCAATGAATATTAGATTATTGTGATAGGCATGATGGTTGTCATCAAAATTTGAGGAGGGGAATATAATTTTGTTTAGAGAAATTAATTAAAAGTTGAGAAGAGTTGCTTACTGGTGGTCTCCTCTTGTCGTTGCGTGATGATCGGTTTATTGGATTTTGTGACATTTTGTATAAAATGATTTTAGGTGGCGGCTTTCTTGTTCTGTCAAAGTCAAAAGTATAAGAGGAGATTATTTGAGGGTTAGCTCTTTATCACAAGTTTGAGATAAGATGGTTGTGTTGTATGAGCATCTGTGAACTACTGTTTTCCATTGGGATCTTGTCGACTTCTTCTCACCGCATACTTTTGTCCGAATAATGAGCAAGTAGAAAAAAGACAAAAGGCAGCTCGTAAAATACATAGTTTGTTGTTCAAGCTCACATGCGATACGATACATGTTCAAGTTTGAAACGGAGAAGGGTTCAGCTAAGGTTCATGCGCTTGTGTGACATTTTTATGGGCTTGATAATGCATAGCTCTCTCATCCTTCTTGAAACGCATCTTCTGCCGCTTAATGACTTTTCTTGAAAGCCTGTGAACGAACATTGTTCCTGGCTTGACAACTACACATCAAACCAGGCTCAAGTTTTAGTTTCATTTGCAAATATATTAGTTTGTCATAATCCTTCCGATCCGACAATATGATCGTTACGCGGAATAATTATGGGCTGGTGTGAGATCATGTCTTTCATTTGGATCCTTAGTGAGGAGGTCGGTTCATGTCAATTAAATGGGATTAGGGGAGGATGGGAAGGATGTGAGAGCGTTAACTTATTTGACGGCTTATCTACTCATAATAATATTCTGCTGCTGGGACGTTGATGGAAAGATAAAATCATTATGAGTTGCATGCACACATCCATTAATTAGGAAGGATACCCTAAATAATAATTGGAGTTTTCAACAAAAATAAGGAGAAATCATTCGCATTTTTCTTATTGCCCCATGAGCAGTTTAAAAAATTGAAATGTTAGCTTACTAAAGCAGAACGGTTTTAGTCGTGATGAAATGAATTACGCTGGAGATTAAATAATTCAATTGTGTTATTAGAAAAATAGTTGAGCTCCAATTATCAAATTTTTAGCAAAAGTTTGTAAAAACATGGAAATTATCAGATCTGAGAAATCCCACAAACAATTGAATCTCTTTTAGGTGTATTTTATGAGCTGTGCATGAATTCATTCGTTGCATGTGCTCCAACCGCAGATGATGATAATTTTTGTGAGCACATGTGGCGTTGGGGGTGAAGAAGGAAGTGGGATTAGCGCTGCAAAGTGTCACATAACTTGTCCCAATTCAGGGAAAACCGGATGTCACCAACACCCCGGATTTTATTCTTATCAAGTTTGTATCTAAACACAATTTAATGAGCTTCTCACTTTCCCAACTGAATTTCAACACATGCTCAATTTTAATTCCTCTTTTACAATATTATTTTGCATGAGTCAAACAAACCCCTCATGGGAAAAAGGTGACGTGACGCGGACAACCCACTGCGTGTGACTCAAAATTTCCTCGTCTGGACGACACAAACATATTGTTGGATGGGATGTTTTTTTGTTTCTTCAAGAAACAAAATTCTTTTTGTTGTAAAAGGTGATGCGTGGGTCATGGGTGAAATATGGAATTTAGCTGAAGGATGAAGACATTTCGAATGATGATGATTTGATTGAGATGGAACGATGGGAATGCCAAAAGTGCCTTTTGATGTTACGCTTCAGTTGAGCAGGATTAATTTGTCTACTTAAAGCTTTAACCCTTCACCTCTTCATTTACAAACTGTCTCGCTTTACCCCACATCTTTCTTTTGTGCGGTAGGTAAAATATTTCTGTTTCTAATTATCCTGGGAGGAATGTGATGGCCAAGAAGCGGTCAAGTCTCAATGGAAGGTCCGCTTTTTTAAATTTTTATGAGCAGGCTTTATTCCTGATAAAGTCGGGAGATAAAGAGGAGAACATAAACTCTTTCTTTTACTTTGTTTCAGAACCGACTTCGAATGAAAAAACAAGTTGCAAACGTGTTTCATTTTTTGGTAGATAAATTGCAAGCACCGAATCTCAATAACAGTTTTAATCTGAATGATTAGAATTCGGTAATTACAATTCCCCAAATTCCTAATTGCGTTGATTATTACGATGGGTGTCTCTCAAACGTTTTAGCAGGCCGCAGGTGGTCTTTAGTTTTATAATTTTTATATATTCCATGATAGCAGAAAACCTACTGATTTTTATAAAAGTTTACTTGACACGAGTCATATTTTCGTCGCTTTAATTGTGCAAATTTTTATTTTCAATGGAAAATTATTTTTTGACTTTTCCTTCGACTAAAAATGATCAATGAACAAACTTGTGAAGAATTAAGCTAAATGCAGCATTTAATTCCTTTGTATTCCAACAATTTGGTCAAGAATGTGTGGCATCTTCGTACCCAAATGCAAATGACTTGGTGCACATCAGGAATTTGTGTAATCTGCATGCAGCAGTGTGACTTTCGTTGCATTTTGCACATTCCTTGCTATCTTTGATTTTCCCAGAGGTATTTACTCCTCGTGTTTTGGGGCTGACCTACCTCAAAATTGAAATAGTTGGCTGGGAAAAGAATTTATAGCCCGTTAAACCTATCTTCTGAGGAAGGATGAGCACGCGTGGAATTGGAATGTGGGAAGTAATATAATATTGCTATAATTGTTTTATGGGATTCTTCAAGAGTTTATTTCAATGAATCTATAAAAACCTTCAGCTTTTTAACTATTTTTCTCAAGTTTCCCCTGTCCAAAAAATCATGAAGGGTTGCAAAGGTTAGAAATATTTTCTATTCAAGCGGCTCATGACGAGACAAGTTTCAGGAGAGATTTCCAACAGAGAATACTTTTTCATTGTCACTTGATTTTGGAATTTTACTTAGTTTTTAGTTAGTGGCGCAATATGTCAATGCTCCGGGTTTTTCAAGAAAAACAGAATAGTCATGTTTAGTCGATGGGGATCCATGTCCTTTTTGTGATATCTCAATCCTGAGCAAATGAACAATAGGAATAGTTGCCAAAGACTCACTCTGCTCGTCTCCTTCATTAGTCAACGCCAGCGGGACAAACAAAGAAGGTAGAAGCGATAAATAAATATGATAAAACAAAACAGTTTTATTTCTCTACGAAATTAAAAAGAAAGAAGCTCGCACCTCTTGGGTGGGGAACGTTGCTAGTTTCAAAAGTTGACAGTTGTCTTGGCTGGTGCCATTTTGGTGAAGTGGATGTAATGAGATGTAAACATAATTATTATGGTAGAGACAACCATCCTTCTCTCTCCCCGAAATAAATCTTTGTCAAGTGTGTTGCAATAAATTGTGAATTGGATACGCGCACTCCTTCCGCTTCTCATCATCGCTTTTGTTTTAATTTCCCGTTGTTTGCAATAAGTGCATCTGGTGTAATTAAACAAGGTCTCCTCCTTTTCTTTCGTAATGAGAGCTGAGCGGAAAGGAATGCGAGAGGAGATGAGAGACAGTGCCAAAAATACTTGGAGAGAAACAAACGCTATATTTTTGGAGCTGAAGAGAATGCACATGGCACATTTGGAAGCTACTCCACTGGAAAGATTTATTCCTGCAGGCTAATGCATTCTGGTTGAGAAAGATGGTATAAATTAACTCTTTCAAAATTTAAGCCGAAAGAAAGATCCTTGTGTAAAAATAGATGGACAAGCTGGACAATTTTAAAAGGCACGTGTGAAAGTGTAAGTAAGTCATATTTTGACTTGGGATTTCCCCAACGCTCGAGTGGACACGCACTCTACGGATTTAAAAGCAGATGTAGACTATTGTTTCAAAACAACAAGGAAATCCTTTTAATTATAACTTCAGCACGTGCCTAACCTAACTGACCAGCTTTTCATCATCACGATTCCAAAACCAAGGAAAATATCTAGCTCACAATATTTGTGAAATGGTTGAAAAGTTTGAGGGAACCGTATTTTGTTTCCTTTTAATGTTCCTCCTTTTGTTCTCAACTTTCCTTGCAGTTCTGCATTCCTTCTCGGGAATGCACATCAACAATACATATCATGATGGTAGCTCGCAGCTCGCGCATTCCTTCCCGAAAAAGTGAGCTGGGAAAAGTTGAGACAAAGTAATTTTGAATGAGTTTGAAGATAAAGAGTTGGCTCGTAAAGATGGTCGGGACGACAGCTAGAACAAACTTGGAGGACGGGGCTGACATTTATGGACGCACTAATCCATTCTCCATTTCGTTTCAAACATTCTTGAAGCGTGAACAACCGAAAGGAATAATTATGCTCGTCTTTTCACGCCTTGAGAGCTGACATCCTAATATGCTACTTTTTTGATAGCTTTGAGAGATCTCGTTGCATAATAATAATAATATTACTGTCTGTAATTAGAAGGATAAGCTTTAAAAAATATTTTAAGTGACAACTTGACATTTTTTTAGCAGCTGAACTTATCTCAGATTTTTATCTCATTTTAATGACGGATTTGTGCGAAATTCAAAAGAGTTAATTTATTTGAAATGCGAACTACGATCGAAATGTGAATTTGTGAAAAGTTTAATTATTTCATTGACTGAAATGAAATACGCGAGATGCTTGAGATAATTTGAAAAAAACTTGTTTGAAATGAAGATGAAAGAAATTTTGAAAATGCAGTGCAGTGGAAATAAAGCTGAATGAACACCTGGGTTTTTAATAAACTTTTGGGAAACAGATAAGCGTGTGTTCTATGAGCTGGAAAAGTGGTCCATAATGCATAAAACGGATGAATGAGCAGGGAGCAATATGTTTGTGTCACCCTTGATGGTTAGGGAAGCGAAAGAGAAAGTAATAAAATGAGGATCATGTCGAAAACCAACATTATTTCCCCTTCTTTTGTGGTCCGTGATGGATATGGATAAAAAAGTGTATATGTATATGTTTTAGATATTTTTATAAAGCTTTTTGGGTGCTGAAAAGGGGTAAAAGTGGCAGCCCACACTCAACCAAACTCCTCCTCCGTTGCATGTTTCTCGCAGCCAAAAAATAAAACAATGTTGGCTTTTTACACAATTTTTGCTACTTCAGCAAAGTGTATGTTTCACATATCCGCTCTCTTTTGTTATACCACACACGCACTTTCCGTTTAAGCATACGTAAGAATGGCATGTTCTTTTACGCTGACAAGTGAACAAGTTGAGCTTGTGTTTTTCTTGCAGAAGCACTCCACTTTTAATCCACTGTTTCCTCTGCTCAGCACCTTTTCCCCTTTATAAACACAATACATTTCATTCGTATTCTTTTCGTTTCAAATATCTGGTCAAGAAATAGAGGCGTAATATCATCTTGGAAAAATATTCCATTCAATGTAAATTAGAGTAGTGGAGCAATATTTTAAAAACTTTTGATGTAGAGAGTAAAATCTGATGTTTAAAAATTCAACATTTTTTTACCAGACATCTACCTCAACTTGAAGAAATGGGAAACAATGTGAAGATGTCTCGGTAAAGAGACAAAGTCTGATAGGAAGAATGTCGTGTTTTTATGAGCTTTGGTGAACTACTGGTTTCTCTTCTCGCATTGCAGTCGACTCACTTTTCCACATAGTTTTGCTGGAAATAATGAGACGAGGAGGATAAAGGTTTTTGTTGGGGACAAAAAAACCAGCTCGTAAAATACTTTGTTTAAAGCTCATGAACAAACGATACGAGATGCGATACCATGATACTCATGTTTGTCTGCAGTTGCAGCCAAGCAAAGAAAAAGAGGGTTCTGCGTCGTGTGACATTTTTATTGGCTTGATAACGCATTGCTACTTCTTCTTACAAATATTCTTACTCAAACTTTTTCAAACTGGCCAAAATTTCAGAGTGTTTAATGCTTCTCATTTATAATAATCTTTGAGTTCAACGAGAACGAAAGTTCCTGTCAATTAAATGAGATCAGAGTGTCTAAGCTTGAGTAATTTGCCAGCTTATCTCACTCTCTGTCTGTGGATTTGAAATGATGAGTGTTTCGCATCCAAAACGGACTGGGAATGATGGCTATCTCAAAGTCCATTGCATTTTGCCAGTTTGCTAATTACTCTTTAGCAAGAAGTTTTTGATGACAGGATATCGATAACTGCCGAATAGTATAATAATGGTTTCTTTAAGCTTGAGCCGCTCGACACCAACAACCTAATTGACTAATTCCTCCTTTTTGCTATAAAAGTGAACGAGTTGTGGCGCAATGAATACAAACTAGTTTTTTAAGCGAGGAGCTCCCCATTAAAAATGAGTCAATCTTGATACTTGATGCACTTTTTCTCTCCAGACTGAAAAATAGTACTCATCATCAGCAGAGCTAATTACATCTAATATGATGGTAATAATTACAAAATTATTAAATATGAGATGAAAAGATTGTTAGCAATTTCCCTTGTTTTGTCGGCGAGTAGGGAAATTAAATCTAATTTAGAATGCAGCTCAAATGTTATTAGCGTTGGTTATCAAATCATCGTGAGTTTTAAAAAAAGCTGAGAAGTATTCTAGGTACTTTTGAACGCCGTTGAGACGGGAATGGCGACACATGGTAAAAAAAATAGGAGTAGACACGTTTGTCACCCGTTCCAATTCATGGAAATGCGGATGTCACAAGTACCTCAAAGATCTATGAGTCAGAATAGCTTAAAAACCCAAAATCTCACAGTTCCCCAACATCAAGAATTTTTATTTGTGTTGGGTAACCCGTGAAATGTCCTGGTTGGAATGTTGTAGTTCAACCGCTTGGGTTTTCTTTGCAGAGCTAAATTAAATTAAAAAAATTTAATAATAATTTTTGTGTAAATCAATTGCTAAAAATTAAATAAATATAATACAAAGTAAACAGTCCTTTCGTTCTTCTTGAACTTGACTCGCATCAGTTTGCATTTGGGAAAAAAACCTCATGAATATTTAATACTAATCCTTTTTTTAAAGCTTGCTAATTTCCCAACTTCGCACTTGACATTTTTCTCAATCCTCGGCTGAGTCATCTTTCAAACGAACTTGAGAGGAATTTGCATAGTTTGAGTTAGAGGCTCAAACTATTCGGTCAAGAATGTGCGGCATCCTCAGCCCAAATGACTTGTTGCAAATGCAAATGAGGAATGCGAGTGCGGGAGTGGTGACACTCGAAAAATGCATTTCGCACATTCCTCCCAAGATTCCCTCGCATCCCCAAACAATGTTTTCAACAAAATGCATACTTTTTTCTCAGCCTGACCTTCCCCAACAAGAAATAGTTGGCTAGTGAAGGAAATGAATGAAGATTCTAAGGTATTTGAGGTATGTGCCCTGTAATTATTTTATGAGCTCTTTAAATTCATTGAGATTATACAACTAGCCACTTTGTTTGAGCCGCTCCCATGTTTATTTAGGTTGTTAGAGGGCGTCTGCTTCTAGTTTCACTTTTCAATAAAACTCACGATAAAATTGTAAGAGAATTTTGGCACGTATTTCTACTCTTTTTTTAAGGTAGCACGTTCCTTTTTCAAGATGTAAATACCTAAATGATTTTGTTGTGGGTACAGTTTTCGGTTAGCCAAATTCTTTTCGGCTAATAAATCTTGGAAGACGCATAAAGGCTCATTTCCTCCATCAAGAAAGATTTATGGGATTATTGTCTCATTTAAGGAGCCACTCACTTTGGGTAAATGTGGTTTGAATTCTGCTATAAATAACAATTCAAATCAGAACCAGTCACATTTAAAAAATTATTTAAAGAGAAGCCATTATTATTTTGCCACACAGAAGAGTAGTGTGATGCGGTAGGTATTCGTGTCGCGCTTGTCCACTCCTAATTATCTGGATCGTGATGTGATCGGCTTTTAAATGAGAAGGGTCCTTGTTAATTATTGAGGTGATTTCGAAAGCTGATCATTCAAAAGATAGAAAAGAGTCCATCTGTCAGACTGCCGACTTGATATCAAATGGGATTGTTAATTTGCCAAGCTTTTTACTCATTCTTTATAAAAATTTGGGGTTGAAAAGGACCACTATTTTTTAAGGTGCTCGTTGGTGGTCTGGCTGGTCCTTATCAAAAGTCGATATCTCTGGGCCGATAACAAGATCACAATTAAAGGAGCGATGAGTTGAAATCCGTAAAAAACGAATTTATGACATTTTACGGATTTTGTGACAAACGCGAGAGCGGCATGGTTACAAAAGAATGGTGAGCTCACAATCTTTATGGCAATCGTCACCCAAAAAGCTGGACTCAAACTGGAAAGGATCATTATCATCAAAAAGGATGAGAGTGGATCTATAAAAAACAACAAGGTTCTCAGCTACCTGTTTCAAAATTATTGTGTTTCACATTTTTTCTTTGAAGCAGATCTTCGGTATTCATAAATATTTACATCTTTTAAATATTTTCACAGCGATGGTAATTATAAGTGTTGGAACTACGCGACCTTTGTCAACAAAAATACGTGAAATAGTTGGCGATAACTTGCTAATCTGAATGAATGTGTGAAGAAAAGAAGGAGTTGGAATTTAGGAATTTATCACGCTATAACCCAGCTACGCACTTATAGCTAGTGTTGATATGGATCATTGATACTTTCAATGAAACGAAGATCAAACAGTTTCCAACTTTGTTCCGATCTGATCGGCTGCAGCGTGACACTTTCATAGAAGTTTTTATTGCTTTTTTTACAACTTCAAAGGTTGGACCACCAACGCTGCTGCAATTGAACCCTTTTTGTCAACATGCGTAATTGATCCAATTTATTGACAACAAAAGCCAAAGTTCTCTCAAGTTTAATTAAAATCCTTTTGAAAGGGATTGTCGCAAGTTTCCCCATTTATTATTTATTTTTTGATGCTGTACAAAATGGCTGAATAAACAAAACAAGGAAGGGTGCCCCTGTGACAGGTTGAGAGCTTCAATGTTCACCACCTCCATCTTGGGTGGGGCTCATCTACAAATTTCCTGAGAGTCTAGACAAGCTCCGAGTTGACATTTGTCTTGAGAATGGAGTGGAGGGTAATGAGATGTAAACATAATTATTATGCTTCAAAGAGCATCTCTCTCTCTTTCTTTCCAAAACAATGTAAAACAGTTTGGAGGAGAGAGGAGCCCATAAATCTCCGTCAGTTTCGGGGTTTTCGAGCTTCATCCAATAAATCTCGGATTGGATACGCTTTTCTCATCGAATGCAGAATGAAATTGTCTCTTTTGTTTCTAATCCTGGCTTCTAACTTTGTGTAATTAAAGCAAGAGCTCTCTTCCCAGTTAAATGAGAAAGAAAGAATGTTGGGAAAGAATGCGGGAGCTCAAGTGCCAAAATAACTTTTGAGATTCCACCTCATTTCAACTCATTTAGGTTTGTCTAAGAGTGCGAGAACAGAACAGAATGCAGATGGCCCATTTCAAAAGTTTGTTTGCTGGAAAGATTTATTTTTAAATGGGAATATGTTTTGAGGTGGACTGGACACTGTTTGATAAGAATTTAATGTAACATGTTGCAACCAGATGGGAGCGAACAAGATGCCAAAAACAGTTTGGCACAAGGTGGATCGTTGAAAAGACAACAGAGCTGATGATTTGGAAATGAAAAAGAAAGAGAATGGATGATGCGTGTGAATTAGGATCTTTGAGATTGGATCGTATCAAAATGAAACTAAAAGGTAGGCCGTTTTTCATCTCTGAAGTGCTGACGATGTTGAGACACGGAAGGGAGACCTCCTGGGAGAAAACAAGTTCCTTTTATGAGCAGGGAACACGCATCACTTGAGCTTGATCACTAATAATCTTCATCTTTACAGTTAAGCTCTCATTAGCTCTACTTATTTTAAAATTTTAGCAAAATTTGCAAAACTGAATGATTGACAGTCTAAAATTTAGTCTAGATATTCAACGTCTTCAGTTTTCATTCATTTCCCATGGCATACTTTGCAACGCTAAGGAATGCTCGTAATGAAATAGCTTGAATGCCGGATGCCACTCTCAGACTCACTCTGGAATGGAGCACTAATCTTCTCATCTTCCTACCAACTCAAATTAACTCACATTCCATTCCAACTCACATTCCAGAGCTCAGATTATGTCTTTGTTTTCAGCAAAAATCTAAATATCTCTTAATTTTGTGCGACTTATTTCCGTGTAAAAAATATTTTAATAAAAAATTTATATATCGAAGCAATTAGATATTTATCCTGCATCTCTTCTGAACACGTGCATTTTTCAATATCACAAATGTTTAATTAACTTCTGATCCGAGCTGAAATGAATGTCGAAGTAATCATCACTCATTTATGATTTGATGAGCGGGTTTTATGAGCTGGAAAAATGGTCCTTTATTATTGAGTTTTCCCCATCACGAGATGAGATCTAATATCGACAAGAATGTGATCTCATATATTTCCCCTATTCCATTGTCACTGAGAATAGCCAAGAGCTGCTGAAAGGAGGAAGCCGTTGAGTTGAGGAAAGCTGGTGTTGTGGCAGCCCACACTTGAGCAAGCCCCTCCTCTTTTGCCAACAGCCAAAAAACAATGCTAGAAAACACTACGTTTATACCACACAACAAGCTAGCTAGCTATTTTACTCTTATCCCACTCGACTCCGAAAGAGGTTTCGTGCTTGAGCGTAAGTAAAACACCTTTTTTTATTTTTGCAAACTCAGACCACCTCACTACCTACTTAGCTGATAAGATCTCAAGCACATTTTCGCTCTAATGTAATAATAATCCCAACTGCTGCCTTTTTCTTCTTTCGGCAAGAGTTTGATTGCAATCACACTCTTTCATTCATCATAATGTGAGTTTGGCTAGTTTTCTAATTCATCCTAATTCGATCGACAATCTACTTAGTTTTGAAGCAACTGCGCATTCTTTGAGTAATGTGAGCTATCCAAATTATTGTTGTGCTTTGCTTCTCGTTTTTATGATGATGATGCAACAATCATGTTGTTTGTTATTGACACCAATGCCGACATAATGTAATAAAGCGTTCAGCAGAATTTTGCCGACGAGAAAAGAAATTGGAGTTGGACGTGTCAAACGAGTTTTGCTGATGAGCAAAAGGATATAGTTCTTTGGCTTTTTAATTCCCTCTCGAATGCACTTCTATTTTTGACCTCTTAAATAATAATGCTATTTTTTATCGAGCTGACATCATCGCCTTGCTAATCTTTTCCCATTCAAAATTTGCAAGCTCTTTTTTGTCGCTGAGTCACTCATTCAATGAACGAACTTGACAAGAATTTTGTTTTGAATAGTTGCTAAATGCAAGATCCTCAACTATTCGGTCAAGAATGTGTGGCATCCTATTTATGCTCAATCACTCTCACTAATTTTGGGCAATTAGAGATGAGATTGGAGTGAGTGTGCGGGTGGTTGTCAACTACATTCCTTTCCATTTCATTCATAAAACTGAAGAGGTTTTTGAACAAGTAATAATGCACGTGTTTAATTAAAAAGCAGGCTATATATTTCATTTTTAACGGTACTCATCAAATCATACAATTCGTCAAAGTGCTCATGCTTTTAAAACAATAATTCGAAATGGGTGGCTGGTGTAATATTGAGCTTGAGTAGAATTTATGAGCTCCGCAATGACAAAGCTAAAAGAGCAAAGTAATAAAGGAGGAATGCCAATAATACGGGAGCCCCAGAACATTTGAGCATTTGTCTCGTGTCCTCATCGATCGCTGCTACCCAGTTTCCCCTTCATTTTATCCCAACATATAAGCATACGTTATCTAATATATATAATGCTTCTGTTTCACTAGCCGAGTCCTCTTCAATTTCAATCGAGTGACATTCTTTTGTTAGAGAGCTCAGCTCTCCGAATTACTCCGTGTTTTTCCGAGAGGAAGATGTTCCGCAGCTCATTTGTGGCAGCCCACACTCAGCCCAGCTCCTCCTTCCTGTAGAATCCTCTCTCATTCATGCGCTCAAACTATCTCTTTTGGCTTTAAAATCGATCAGCACAAACTTCTTGACCATCACAGCTTGATTTTTTAATTTAATTTAAAACAAACTGATTTTTTAAACTTTATTTTTGGATTGTATCACGCTGCTCTCCCTTTATGAGCGAAGGTAATAAAGGAAAAACACCTTTTTATTTACAAGCTCGCCTTTGATCGCAAAGATACGATCGCATAATGCATTTACTCTCCAAAAGAGTATAAACAGCACAACTCTACAATGCAAATGTAATAAACATAATAAATCAAAAGGAAAACACGAGCTGGCCGCTCGCTGCGAACAACTTGAATTTGAACCAGAAAGCAAGAGGTTTTGCACAGGAAATGGACACGAAAGTGCGGAAGTGCAGAGCTCAAACTAGAGTGGTAGTGGAGTGGCGTGGTGTGGTGAGTGGGCTCATATCTCATTCTCCTTATCTCATAAAAGTATTGAGCGAGCACGCAGGTAGAAACAGAGTCGGCTTGATTCTTTTTATGCAGAACGACACTAAAATAGAAACAAAGGCTGCTATTTATCGTCATCGATCTGAGCTAATCTTTGACGCCGATAAATTATTACATTTTCCCATCTGCGGAGGGCTAACGGGCAATAAGACAAAGTGGCTTGTCATGTCCGCTTGGTCATTTCGTGCTAGAAAAAAAGAAAAATTCAACGCTGGTGGTAGAAATGATATTTTATTTTTTGGGTGCCAGAGTTTTTCCCATGAGCGGAGGATTTTGTTCTTTTAATTTCTTGAGAGTCGGCTTGATTTAAAATTGGAGAGCTGAAGGCAATAAATATTGGTTGGGAAATTAAAATTATCAATGAAGAGAGATCCATCCATCAGCCAGCGCAATTAATTCTGCATTGCGAGCTAAATGCGAATTTAATTAATGAGAAAAGGAGGCTTCTTGTTGTGAATGTAAGTGGAGGCTATAAGTCTGTCTCCCATGTCATTCCGAGATGAAAAACAAGGAGAACAAGGGAATAACTTAGGCTGTACGAGTTATGGTAGTTCTTTTGCAAAAGAAAGAAATTGCAATTACAATAAAATTGAGATGGGCTGAGGATGATAAGGAGATGGGCTTATCATTGTTTATGAATGTGTGAGCAGGGGTAATTAGGAAGCGAGAGCAAAAGACATAATATCACAGGCTTGATCGCATCACAAATATTGAACCTTTTCCCAGATGAAAATTTAAATTGTTTCAAACGGATGGGGAAAAGGAGCGGAGTTTAATTTTTAAAAAGATTTCAAAAATAATTTAGAATTGAAAAGGTTTTATGGGACAAAATGAGAAAAGACGGACAGACAAATGAAGGAGTTACATAAAGTGGTTGGGAATGGTTTGTTTCGTTCTACTAAGTTTGCTTATTGTATTTTCGCTAACATGCTCATGTTGTAAGCAAGCTCATAATTCTTCTTTTTCGTAATCTGTTCGCATCTTGAACCAATTAAACCCTTTTCTTCTCAAGTGGAGCTACTGACAATGCAAATAATGGTGCTAGCGTTTGTACTACTGCGAAGCATATGTATTTATGAACCTGCTCCCTCTGCAGGAATGACTCTCGTCTCAATGAGCTCTTCTCAGGCTAGGATCAAGTTAGGCCACATGTTGTGTTGTCTAGCTCAACTTCCGAGCACTTGAGAATCTGTGCATGAAAGTTGAGACGGCTTCTGGTCTCCTCTCAACTCGCACTCACTCTCATTCTGGGTTGTGAGCTCGAAGGGGAAGCAACTAACTAATGTTTGCCACGTTCATCTACACTGAGAAACAGATGATGACGACTAACAGCTCTCTGCTTCAAGACAGGAAGTGAAATGTGATGAGTTTTACTGGAGAAGTCGGCTTGAGTGAGAAACGAGCCTGTTCCGAGTGAATTGAGAATGAAGAGTGGTTTGGTCAATCTGGAATGCTTTGGGTGGAGTCCCGAATCAACTGGACGTTGAGTTTTGCGAAATTAGGACTGCCTCCAAAAAATAAGCAGTGAGTTTATCATCACAGTTTAGTGAAAGCTGGAGAATCCGTGGAATCCCTTTCAACTCTGGAATTTGCACGGGATGAAAGGAAGGAAAAGCCAACCACAAAAAGGCTATCCTCGAATGGAATATTTAGTTCAGTTTCATCAACTGCCGTAAAAAGGAATAAAAAGGGAAATTTAGCTCAGAGCAAAAATTCAGTTGGAAGCTGAAAGTGAATGAAGGTGGACGTGGACGTGAAGTGATTTGATTTAAACAAAGTTGCTCAAGATAAAGGCATTCCTCAAAAAACGAATCTTTTTCCAGCTCAATTCAAAGAAGAAAATTGTTTCGTGATAGTTTTGTAAAGTGTTAAATGTGCTAGTTAACTTTGAGCAAGAGTTTTGCAGGATGAGCTGCACAGTCATGTATCAGCCATATGCCATGTCGTACTCTGCGTCGTCCTGTGACAGGACTAACAACGACAAGGTAAAAAAATCAATCAATCAATCATTCGCTTTTTGTGGGGCAGCTTGAGAATTTCAAGAGTAATGAGGAAAGGACCCAATAAATTGTTATCACTGGCCATAAACTTAATTAGCAATTATCATATCTGGATGCTGGTCTCCTTAATTGTTTTTCAAACAACCGGTTCAACTGTTGTGGTCTGGTTTGGTGCTCATTAATCGGTTAGAAACAATGACAAGAATGGGCAGCGACCACCTGAGAGAATGGCAATAATAATTAGGACGGGAGAAACAGCAGTCCTATAAAATATGTCGGGCTAATTTATGGGAAGAGAATAGGAAGGACCACCAAGGTGATCACAAGTAGTTGTATCATAATAGTTGAGAATGGGAGCCGTTTCACTCATTTATTTTTGCAATAACATTTTATTAAAGGAGCTAACTAGAGAGTGGAGCGGACTCCTGGTGAGATATTTATGTGAGAGTAGGATTTTTAAAAAATTGGGATATGACGAGGTGGTCGTTTGAAAATTGAAAACATAACTTTATATAGAATGAGTATCATTATAAGATGGTTGGGTTGCGTTCTGGTGACTGGATCATGAGCACTCCCTCTACAAACCAGGAAAGCAGTTGTTGTGCATGAAACAAGTGAGATGAGAAACAAAAATAGGAAAAAATTATAATAAGTTGTAGTAGTTCAGTAGAAGAAGTGGATTCTTTCTTGTTTTTGCTACTGATTAAGTAGTCATCTATTAAAGTTTAAAACTTGAGGCTAGAGAGCGTTTCTTGAAGGAAATTAGAAGGAACTTTGTCCAGATTTTGTTAAGTAATTGTTCCAAGGGAATAATGGGGCACTCTGAGAATACCAAATTTTGTTAGGTTTCTGGAACGTCAAAGTTTACTTAATATTATTAAAAATGGTGTGGTTGAATTGAATTACCAAAATTTTCCGTAAATTTGTCAATTGGTTAATTAAAATTCCGGTTAGTTGATTAGTTTGGATTCTTTTAATAGCCTGACAAGTTAGATTCAAAATTAAGCTTTG
Source organism: Orchesella cincta (assembly GCA_001718145.1). Taxonomy (NCBI): domain Eukaryota; kingdom Metazoa; phylum Arthropoda; class Collembola; order Entomobryomorpha; family Orchesellidae; genus Orchesella; species Orchesella cincta. The sequence goes on from LJIJ01000575.1 coordinate 31,346, forward strand.
GTTAAAGATGATAGTTAACTCCGAGTGGAGCTGGATGAGAACAGAGTTTATTTAATGAGACGTAATTATACGGAAGGAGTTAAAATAAATCACTTTTATAATGACATTTAGCTACTTTTGAGCTGAGTAATTGTATAATAGCGGAAATGCTTTTCATATGTCATAAAACGAAGTGTTTTTTATGACAGTCGATTATTTTTGAAATTGAATAGTCAACTGAATGATGTGTAGTTGCATAAAAATTAAATTAGGTAAAAACGGGTATCAAATAATAGTTGACGCAACTTTACCTGTTCCAGATTTTTTTAATTAACATGCTTTGAAATTAGATAGTTGGGATTAAACTATTACAATTTGGAAACAAAAGGGGCAACTTGAATTTAACTCTTTCCTTTGAAAACAGTTTCTGTTCGTTTCACAATTAAATAAGTCGAAAATTAAATGTTATTAACTGTAAACCATCCATGAAACATTTCCACAGCATTTATTTCGTTCAAAAATTTTTTACAATTAAAAATGCAACTGCTACGTCCAGACAGAAATAATTTTGGATGACAAAAGTATTTTTTGCACTTTCAGCAAAATACTTGACTTTCATGATGTATGTTAAAAGGTCAGTTTAGGTGATGCTGAGAGGTTGGTCAGCAGTTGTGAAGGCTAGCTAATATTGTCAACTGGCAAACAAAGTGGGCGAAACGTTGAGGTTGTAATTTTATTGTAGGTCTTTGATCATTTCACATTGACGAAGAAAGTATCTGTAGGACATGAATTTGATGCAGTTGCTAACATTTTTCGTACAGGCGTTTAGCTATAAAAACATTCAATTCAGAGATTGATGCATAAAACCATTATGATTCGCATAAAATATTCATTTAAAAGTGAAAACTTCCATAAAGCTTCAGTTTATTATGCCAAGTTTCAAATTGTGACCTCCCCACTATTTATTAACTATTCCAGAAGTCATTCAAATTCCCGCACGCTCCCTCACCCCCCGAATCCACGCATTCGAACGCCTCCTCCGCATACTCCAGCCCGGGTTCAACAGGGGGTGGTGGCTCAACGCTGGGAGCTCACAACGCGCTCCTCTCCTCCCTCTCCCTCCTTCCCCCGCACATTCACTCCCCCTCCTCAGCATTAGCTTCAGCGGGATCTAGTCATAATGGTGCAGGAACAGGACAGCGGCGACCACTGACACCGTCCTCTTCCTCCTCGGCATCTGCCACAATCACCTCAGCCTCCCAGCTCCATTCCCATCACAATCCTCATTCTCACCATCCGCACAACCTCCACTCTCATCACCAAAGATCGTCGTCATCAGCCACCTCAACTTCAGCATCTTACCCGCATAACCTCAGCGCTTCAGCATCTGCCACGGCAACTTCCTCCTCCAGAGATCTCAGTCACTCCAACTCAGCCTCGAGCTCGTCTTCCTCCAATTCTAGTCATCATCATCAAAGCGGAGGGAGCAGGGGACAGGCTTCATCGTCTCAGCAAGCAACAACAAGTTGGGGAATGTAGCGATGATGACTCCCAAAACGATCCTCCTCAACATCAACAGCGAGGAGATCATCATGAAAGGGAGGAAACGGACGGGGGAGAAAGCAGTCGGGCTCAGTATCTCTCGGCGAATTGCATTCTCTACGTAAACTATGACGGTAATACGTCGCGAGTTGTGGAGGAACATTTTCACAAAGCGTTGAGTGCTAATCCACCAAAAAGTGAGTGAAAACCCCCTTGATTTTCTCCCTTTCTTGCTAAAAAACATATAATAATCATGATTATTTTACAGCATTACCAATGTCAACTCGAAATTTTCCACCTTCCTTCTGGAATTCCAATTACCAGCCGCCACCCTCAGCCAAATCGGCACTGGCGTCTTACGGCGCTGCCGATTTTTACGGGACAGCGATGGACTACAGCACGGCAGCTTCCATTTCAGCTGGATTCCCTCATCATCATCCGCAAGCTGATCCTTGGCATTATCCACTAGGAACGCATCATCATCATCAAGGTTATCACCATCATCATCATCGCCCCGCGGACATAACCTACCCACCTATGAGCTCCACCTCCAGGTACTTTTAAATTAATTGCTGTTAAATCTAATCTCCAACTTTTTATTTTGGCCCCGCTAATTTTTACTTTTGGTTTTGAATTTTGTAAGATTTAACGCGGCGCAATACGGAAGCTTCTTATTTCCCAGCACGAGTGCGGCAGCTTCCCGATTCCCTGGAATTCCGACGGCCGCCCAGTGCTCAGCGGTGAAAGGGGATAGCGCTGTGGGTCATCATTGGGCGGCGGCGGCAGCGGGCGCGGCGAGATATGATGGTGGTCGGATTTGCACCTCGCAGCGGACTACAGCGCGGCTGCGCGGCGCATTATTCTAATATGACGGCGGCAGCTGGTAAGGCTGGTATGATCAAATTAAATTCATTTTTTTTTAATTTTTGAGAAAAACTTTTTTTTATGAAAAATTAATGTAATTTTTTTAAATATAAAGGATTGGATTTTGAGAGCAATTATCTTCAGTCCAGCTGAGACAACGCCGAGCTGATTGCTGCTGCGGCTGCCCAACTTGGAGACTATATTTCAGACGATGAGGAAGAATTGGTTGAGTAGAGATAATGATGATGAGGAAAAAGTAGTAAAAAATATGTTGGTTAGAAGAAGAGAGAAACAAATTAGAATGTATAAATGTTGCACAACTGAATACTTTATATTATGATAATTAATTTATCTTGTCCCGCTACTTGAGTAGATCATTATGAAAAAATAAAAGTGAAAATGAAATGAGCTCAAAAATTGAAATCAAATCTGATACAATCGGCCTTTATTCCTGCGCTGGAGTCTGGAGAAGTTGGCGTCGAGCCATAACAACATTTTTAAATTCTTTTAAATTAAAGGAAATTAGGTTAAATATTATTATTTTGCTGAAGTTTTACAAGGTTTCGACAAGCCGCGTTCATTCCAAACATTTTCGCATAAAAATGAAGATGTTCTCTAAAATCCTGGCTATTTTAGCCCTCGCTGGCTTTATCCTTGTGGGGAAGGGTGATTCAGAAGAAACTGAAAAGGGGAACTCTTATTTCGGTTAGAAAATCCAACCAGAAAGACTAAAGCATGAAATATTTTGTAGCAAATCTAACCTCGTTCGTTTTTAAAGACTACGACTTCCAGGATTCCTTTGGGAACGGGATAATAGGCTTTCCCAAAGGTTCCGAACCACCCGCAATTGATCCCACTGATCCTCCCGGTGACTCTGGTGCCTTTCCACTTTCTTTTGATGAAGCTTCCCTTGGCTCAACTCCACCCTCAGGTCCATCTCCACTGATAATAGTTCCAAAGCCCGGAGATCCCGGAAACTGCAACGGAAAGCAGTGCTCAGAGTTCGAGACCTGCTCCTTTGACTTCTCCTCCGATAGCTACTTCAGCTGCTTGTGGACTTTCAGACACTCCAACGGGACGGTTTCCAACCAAACAATTCCTGGCCAGTGCGACAAAATCAGTAGACCTCCAGCTTTTGGAGCGGAGGGCTCCACATACTCCTGCTTAGTTAACCAGGTAGCCTTGGAATCTGGTCCGGAGTACCGCTGCGTCTGCACCAAAGGGAAGTGTCCAAAGGAACAGTTGATGATTTGCGAGGCGGACCATCTTCTTCTCTTGTCAAATATATTGATTGGGAAACTCATTGAAGAAGGGGATACCGTGAATATTGGGGATGCTTGCAACTACACGCTGGAGCAACAACTTCCTGAGGTTCTGGAGGAGTATGAGTTGCACACCAATTTCTACAAGGTGGTCAACTTCCTCAGCGAAGCGACGGATCGGGAGCGCTCTCAGATGCCGCTTTGTAACCGGAGGAGGATGATGAGCTGCAAAGGGGACAAGTGCGACTGTGCTGATGGGACGGAGCAGAGAGAGGTTGAGGCTGGGTCTAGGAAATATTACAGCTATTATTGCTACGCCACTTTAGGTATTTAATTTTAATCAAAGTAATTCACGAAATTCCGAGCATTTATTGAATTTTTGGAGGGTATTTAGGCGCTTGTGACAGGAATCCTATGGATGTGATGCCGCAGTTTCACCAGATGGAAAGTAAACTTCATAATCATTACGGAAGTCCTTCATTGCAGGGGCATCGGGATCCCAAAACGGGATGTCTCCACAATTTGTGTAAAAATGTCAAAGGGAACAAATGCAGCGCGTAGAAGACTCGAGAGACCTCATGTCATTTATATTCTGCGCTTTTCTGTTTTACATTAAGCCAATTTAATGAATTATATGTATATCGCTCAAGCATTTTTGAATAGATGGAAATAATTAAACTATAAAAATAAAATAATAAACCTTAACAAAAATTGCAAAAATTGTTGAACTCATCATTTGACCTTGAAAATCATTCGGGCTTGAGAACTTGGCAAAAAGCCAGCAATTTTTATTCCAGGAAAATCGTGAGATATGACTAATTCAGGCATGTTGACAAGAAACTCTGACACGTCGCTTTCATTTCTCATTCATTCATTTAGCGAAATTGCCTTTTGTGAAAAAATAAAAATGTCCTCAAAAATTTGGTTAGTTATAATCATGACTGATATTCTTCTCATTATGAGTGTTTCTAAAGTAATTCGAAAACGGCAAGCATATATCGGTAAGACATAATAAAATCTACTTGAATATAATGGCATGCAAGAGTGTCTCAACTAAATTATCTTTTCAAGATTATGACTACCCGGTTTCAAACGACGACAAAGATCCTCAAGGTCTTACTGGCCGGGTAGACCCACCTGTAACTTCAGGCCCCGAAGAGCCACCACCTACCGGTCCAACTCCAGTTATTAGAGTTCCCCCACCCGGAGACCCCGGCAACTGCAACGGCGTCCACTGCGCTGAAACGGAATCATGCGCTGTGAACTACAAAGACGACATGTACTTCAGTTGCCAGTGGTCTATTAACCACGTCAACGGGACTATCTCTACCCAAACCTTTCCTGGACATTGTGACCCCATCAGCAATCCCCCCAAATGGGGAGCGGATGGCTCAGATTCCTCATGTCTCATCCAGCCAGGTATTCTGGCGTCTCCTTCGTACCGCTGCGTCTGCAGCAAAGGCAATTGCCCTAAGGAAACTACCCTCAAAGTTTGCGAAATAGATCAACTCTACAAACAAGCAACTCACCTTGTTGACTTGCTCATTAAACAATCGGAAAGTGTGAATATTGGTGATGCTTGCAATTACACGCTGGAGCAACAACTCCCCCAGGTTATAACGGATTATGAGTTGAAGGTGAATTTGTATAGGGTGGTGAGCGTGCTGGGAGATGCGACTGATCGGGAGCGCTCCAAACTTCCGCTTTGTAATCGGAGACGGATGAATGCCTGCAAAGGGGACAAGTGTGAGTGTGCTGATGGAACGGCGCAGAGACAGTTGACGGCGCCGTCGGGGAAAACGTATTATAGCTATTATTGCTACGCCACCTCAGGTTAATACATAATATATAATAAGATGTTATCAACATTTATTGAAAAATTTACGTTTTTTACTTTCTAGGGAGCTGTTCGAGGGATCCTGCTCATGTCATACCGCAGTTCCGCAAGCAGGAAAGTGCCATTCACAATCATTACGGAAGTCCTGAGATGGCGAGCCACAAGGATCCCCAAACAGGGTGCCTTTACAATTTGTGCAGAAGTGTTAAAGGTCATAAGTGTGCGTAGTAGTTTAGCTTAGTGGGCATTTTTAGTTGTTTAAATTTAATTATTATTTGGGGAAGCCTCTGTTTTAGCGAATAAAAATTAACTCAAGCGACACAACTCACCTATTCCGGTTTGAAGTTTATTTTGTCAGTAAAGGTTTCACAATGCGACGTTATGCATAACATCTTTCTAGTGACACACTCCGTGGCAGATCATGAAAATACATGTATTTATTCTCGTGAAATTCATCAGATTTTAAAAATTGTAAAAAGTTGCTACACCACGTATAAATTTCATTCCCGTTCCGAGTTGTTGACGACGAGTCATAACTTTAATTGAAATGTTATGCAACATTTGAACTTTTAGAGCATTTATTTCCAATTTCATACTTATGTAAGAAGCATAATAGTGAAACCTGGCACAGTTAATTGAGTAATGGCTATAAAAACTGCGGCATCTAATGGAAATGGACGATTGCGAAATCATTATGTAACATAATATTATGTAATTAATTAGATGAAAGAACGCTTTACTCTCTTTGCTTCCATGCTAACTTTGTCATTCCAAACGCTTAATAGTTTGTCTTCAAAATGGGACTGTTTCTTCAAATTGTCATCGTTTCCACCATTTTTTCCGTGACCTGCTATCTTCCTGAGGTTAATGGTAAGCTAATAATTATTAATTTAAAACGTATTGAAACGTTGTGCTCATATGGAAGCAAAATTAAAACCGTTTTCAGGTCAATCCATGTTTGCTGACCCGGATTTCGGAGGTGAGGTGGTTGGTCGTCGTATGGATAACCCATGGGCTGTCACAGGCAGGAAAAAAGAGTGGCCTTCTCCTGGGGATAGGCCTCCCTACCCTCCAAGACCCCCGGTGAATGTGCCAACGGTGCCCAAACCGAAACCAAAACCCAAGCCTGATCACAGACCTCCAGTTTTTGTTGGGTGCTGTCCTTGCGGATATTCAAGATGTTGTGGGTCGCAATGTCATGGGAAATAATCGCGAGTCCAATACGGAGAACTTCGACAAAAATATGGATTGAAATAACATTTTAAAAAGTGCTCTCGAATATTTGTTACAATTGATACTTGTAAACGTAATCAGATTGAAATTGAAACGCAGATTAAATTTTAATTCAATTTCCCTGAGATATAAAGGAACTGAAAATAGTTGGCTACTGATTCTTCATTTGGAACACATTTCGAAATATGTTTTATGTAAATGTTTGCACTTTACTATAATAAGAAAAACGTTTTATAGAACAAAATGGTTAGCATCCTTGAAACCAAACAAAAATGATTTTATGAAATGAGGGATTTCGGTTCTTTTAAGGTGAGGTGATTCATGTTCGCGTACTTATTAATACAATCGAATGTCATTATTTACAAAAAAAGTTGACGCATCAGTCGTCGTAGTCTCAGCAATTTGGTATGGTTGCACTTGGCAAAGCATTTTATACAAAATCGGGGAATGGAATCCAGAATGTAACTGTTTATTCTCAATATATAATTTTCTTGGAGTCGCCGAGCTGACAATTTAATTGTTTTATATGTGTGTGGTTGCGGAGGGAGAGATGTAATGTTTGTACACTCGATTTAAAGCAGTGCCCAAAACATGACAAATATAATATTTTTCCTTTACCATTAACCAAACAGTCTGGTGCAAATGATGACTTCTAGTCAAGAGTAAATCAAAGAATATTTAAGCTTTGTCCAATGTGATTCGCAATGGGAGTTGGTTATCGCCTCAAGCTGGTGAGAAGTAACGTAAAACTTTATATACGCGTCGTTTTTATGTCTAACTTAACTAACAAATGAATGTTTCCTACACTGAAAGTACGTTTTGATATGTCCATACAAAAGATAACTCGTGTTTATAACAATATTAAGCAAAATCCTTTGCTTGTGAAATGAGGTAGGATTATAAACTGTCAAGATGAGTATATGCTTGCGGAAAACTCGGACGAGTAAATGCTTATCAGTTTGTTTAAACTGATTATTAGTTTCATGCACCAAACAGATTCCATTCCCCGCCTTTGCGTTATTAGTCATGCTATGTGGAAATCAACGTATTTGGGAGATTCGCGCAAAAATTCTGGCAATATAGCCCATCTTTCGTTATTTTCAAGGTTTTGAAAAATGACTTCAATTTTATTAATTACTCTGATTCATTCATAAACTACAGAAGCCTGAAATAGCCTTCAATTGCCACAGCTCCGTTTGATTCCCAGCTTCCAGCGCTGTAATTAGGTGAGGATAAAAATTGTCCTTTGTTTTGATCATCTTGTAGAATTTTTGTGCCTTGGCGTTGTCGGTTGATATTCCATCCTGGCATAAAAAAATAGGTTATTTATTGATACTGTTTTATTGTGGTAAGACAAAAGTTTCAACCAAAATAAAGATTCACAAACCAATTTATCCACATCATCATCGGAAAACACTGCCAGTGATACAAGAGTGGATGTCAGGGAAACATTGACCTGCGTCCTTTGTATCAACAAGGTTATAGTACTTGTCATATGCGCATTTGCCTTTGCTGCTCCTCAGATTGAGAATCGGCAGACGGGGTAGTTAGAAGCAGCGAGGAGGGTGCCTGTTGTATTGGAGCGGCTTTGGTTGTATTGAGAGCGGATTGGTGTGTAAAGCGGTTTGTTGTATTGGAGTCGGCTTGTTGTATCGGACTTGGCCCTCAAGGGCTTAATCTGAAAATGGATGTCATTGATTTTAAATGCAATAATTGATTGTTTAAGGAAAACCCCGAAATATCTCAACACTGCTGCGTACCTTAGTACTGTAACTGGGTATTCGGTAGGATGGGCAAAGGAAGCACGGAGACAAGCGTTTGCATTTCCTTCCCGGTGTTTACTCGGCGACCACAAAGCTTCGAGGCATGGAGTCTCCATCCAAATTTCTCATCGTGATGGTGCTCTTCATTTCTCGACTCTTTACGACTAGCCCTCGTCAATAGCTTTCCTTGCACTTTGAGGTCTCGAGCTATAGTTTCGCAGTGGTTAATTAAACGCGGTTTCACACTCACCACATCATCAATATCGCAATGCTAAGACAATCAAATACTTATACACTTTGTACAGGGATATTGTTAAAGGTTTGGAAACTCTCACTTACCTTCAATGCCAACTACACGGTCCGACATGGTGTATTAATTTTTGAGCCGCTGACAGAATGACGTTGAAAGGTATCCGTGTAAATGTAGAGTGCCTCAACGTTTTATTTTCACCGGCTATTTGAAGTATTCTCCCTTTGCTTATCAGTTCTGTCTAAAAACTGCCAAAATCTCAAGTGAAATATGCGTATAGTATGCTCTCTGTAAGTAACACTTTCAGATATGAATCATAAATGAAGCCTGTGGACTACGCAAGGGAATGATTATTAAGTTGGTCGACAGCAGTGTAAACTATGTTCATATTCCCCATTGCATTAGTCACCAGTTCAACTTATCTAAAAAATGCTCCTCCTATTTATGCTACGTTAACAATGGCTCGACACTTATGCAAAATGTTGAATAAAAAAGTTTACAAGTTTAATTGAGCGTGTTGGAGCTGGTATCAGCTCGTGCTGATTCACCACAACGGGCTTATCAGTGGCGCTATTTGGGTTGTTTTATTGTTGTACAAACTGCGAAGCTCAAAATTGCAGCATCCAAAAAAGCACAGGCATTCACCTTTGTTTTTGAACATTTACGATTTATCTGGTTATATCAAACTGGCGGGATGAGTCGACAAATAAGTGAAAACAATAATGTTTGGATGGAGTGAATTTTAATATAACCAACAGTTTTATTTATGAAATTCACAGTGCCAGACAGACTGCTTCCCTTTCAACTTGTTTTGTGTTTAATCTCAAACCTTATCTGTAAATAAATTTTGTGTGAGGTTTACTCGTTCTTTACACATTAACTCGATCAAACATAGGTTTTGGCGTCTGTTTGTATTTACTGAAATGTATTTCTATAACTAGTGAAATGATGAAGATGGGGAAACCTGAGTCATTTTGTGTTAGGTCATCGAAGGTCCTTCAAGATTCCCACTGCTCCTGACTGATTCCCAGCTTCGAGCGCTTTGATAAGGTGGGAGTAAAAGTTTGCCTTGGTTTTAATAATTTTATAGAATATTTTTGCCTTCTCGTTTTTAGCTGGTATAGCATCCTGCAAACAAAGCAAAACCTTTTTAGAAACCATCGCCAATCGCATTCGAAAAATCCAACTTAATAAGCACCAACCAATGTATCCACGTCGTCAGAGCTGAACAGTCCCTTTGACTGGAGATAAGATGTAAGGGAAACGTTGACCTGTGTCCACTGCGTCAAGGATGGCATATTCCTGTCAATATGCGCTATTTGCCTTCTCATTTCCTCCAAATTGAGAACCTCAGACATGGTTTTGATGGGTTTTGAGTTTGCTTCAAATTTTATGTAGAAAGATATATTTCCGAATGGTTAGGCATTTACTCAGAATTCACAAGTGCTCCAATCCAATTAATACTCATGAATGAATGAGAGGAGATAAACAATAAAGAAATAATGATTCAGCGGAATGATTGTGAGATAAAATGGTGCTTATCAATTCATTGGTTGTGATTATATAAGCTATTGACTAGTTGTAAAGCTGTTTGCATTTTGTGCGGGCATTAACTTCAACTTTTTATTTATATTTTTGCGTATCATGCGATGTAACTCATCCCTTTCTATGCATTCTACCTGTAAAAGTGAAACCTTTTTTAGGATGCAGTCAATGCCAATGTCAGGTTGAGCTGGATGAAAATGAAAGTTGAATATGCTTGGCTGGCTGGAGATAAATGATACGTTGTATTTTCTATTGCACCAGGTACTTTTGAGCTGAACAATGCGCTTCATGAATTCTTGCTATGCGTACCTGCTTCTTTTCTTGTTCTTCTCTACCTGGATGAGTTACATTGTTTGGAAAAGGAAAGTGAGTTGGATTTTTTAGGACGTAAAAAACATGAAAAGAAACTGGGTCACGGACAAGATGCTGGAAAGAGAGTTTTTGGTTAATTTTTCTACTAGTTTCCTTCTGGACGGACGTGGAGCAAAGTGGAAGTTTAACGAGAAGTTTCAATTCGCCCCATTCAAGTTCAAGTGAAAAATATTTATAAAGTAGTAAACTGATTGAATTAAGATGGGAGGAATTGAAGGAGGCAAGTGGTTCTGCCTCCTCTTCGGGATTATTCTTCAGTTGCAGGGGTCGCTGAGGATTCCTGGGGCATTTTGCGGCTCAGCTCCGGTCCTTATTTCAGGTAAGAACTTAAATTCTAAATTAAAATGAATTTTAAAAGATTTTCTGGTGCTGAAATTTTCAATTTACACAGGAATATGGACGGAAGAAGGATGTATCGTTCCAGCAGAAAAAGAAGAAAAAAAGGAAGCGAAAGGGAGGAAATTATGGGGCATTGCGACAATCTGGCTTTATGACGATCCCGTCGACCCCTGTAATTCTCCTTGTGGCTGCATTCCAGAAGGAATGAATCCACCGATGCTCATCTTGCATGGGAACATGACAAATGCCACTTCAGAGCCGTTATTCCCTCCAGCTAATATTCCAAATGAGTTTGGGGGCTATGTGAATATCTTGGCGAATGTTGTTCCACCACCTCCTCCTCCTTCACATCAATTTCCATTTGGACCACCTGGTTTCCCCCCATTTTTTCCTCATGGACCTCCGTTCCTACCTCCTGGCCCTGGTTTATTCCCCCCAGGACCTCCTGGGCCATTTGCGCCAGGATTATTGCCACCTGGGCCGTTCGGACCACCTTTATTTCCTCCACCGGGACCGTTAGGACCTGGTTTGTTGCCTCCAGGAGCTTTGCCATTTGGTCCACCACCTCCAGGAGCACCCTGTCCCATCTCAGGCCCTCATGGTTCACCTTTCGGCCCACCTCCACTACCTCCTGTCCTCCCTGCTCCATTACCGTTTGGTCCACCACCTCCACCTCACGGGCAATTACCATTTGATCCTTCCAATCCTCACGGACAACTTCCAGTTGGTCCTGCGCCACCACCTCACGGACAATTCCCATTTGACCCTTCAAATCCTCACGGACAACTCCCAATTGGTCAACCTCCACCACCTCACGGACAATTCCCATTTGACCCTTCAAATCCTCACGGACAACTCCCAATTGGTCAACCTCCACCGCCTCACGGACAATTACCATTCGATCCTTCAAATCCTCAAGGGCAGCTTCCATTCGGTCCTCCACCTCCGCCCCCTCACGGCCAATTACCATTTGATCCTTCAAACCCTAACGGACAACTTCCAGTTGGTCCTATACCTGTTTTTAAACTTCCACCTTTAACCGGCCCAGTTCTGCAACCTTTACTCCAAGAAGTTCCCATTGATTTTGGTGCCCTTACAACTCCAAGTTTCCCTCCCCCTTCTCCAGGAGCAGCAGCCTTGGTTAGTGGCGCCACAACCAGCGTCTCTGAATCCGAGCACGACAATGAGAACCTTGGCTTAAACTACAACAAGAATTCCGGCACGAAGAAAACAGCAACAACGACAGGAGGCAGCATTGCCACCGAGGCAGGACTCTACTTCCCAGGTCAGGTCGCAGCAGTTGCTGGCAGCACAACGGTTTCTGAATCCGAACACGACAACGAGAATCTCGACCTCAAGATGAATAAAAGTAAGGGGAAAAACAAGACTACAACAACAACAGCCGGAAGCATTGCCACCAGCCCTGGAATCTATCTTCCTGGACAAGTTGCAGCGGTTGCTGGCAGCACAACGGTTTCTGAATCCGAGCATGAAAATGAAGATCTTGCCCTTAAAATGAATAAAAGCAAGGGAAAAAATAAGACAACAACAACCACCGCTGGAAGCATTGCCACCAGCCCTGGAGTCTATATTCCTGGACAAGTTGCGGCGGTTGCTGGAAGCACCACTGTTTCGGAATCCTGAGCATGAAAATGAAGATTTAGATCTTAAAATGAATAAAAGTAAGGGGAAAAACAAGACAACGACGACAACAGCAGGTCAGATTATTCCACAAGGGGGTCTCTGTCCTTGTGCCAATGTAGCACCGCTTCCACCCATCCAAACAATGGGGAGCACGACTGTGAGTGAGTCTGAGCATGAAAATGAGGATTTAGATCTGAAAATGAATAAAAGCAAGGGGAAAAATAAGACGACGACGACTACAGCAGGTGGAGTAGTAGCTCAAGGTGGTGGTCCGATTTATATTCCTGGATCTGTGGTTGCCACAGGGAACAACGACTGTGAGTGAGTCGGAGCATGACAATGAGAATTTAGATCTGAAAATGAATAAAAGTAAGGGGAAGAATAAGACGATGACAACTACCGCAGGTGGGATTGTTGCAGGAGGTGGTGGCCCAATGTACTTTCCTGGATCTGCGGTGGCAACTGGGGGAACGACGAGTGTGAGTGAGTCGGATTATAATAATGAGAATCTGGGACTGAATTATAATAAGGATTCGGGAAGTAAGAAGACGGTGACGACGACGAATGCGGATGGGTTAGTTTGGACCAGCACGATTTCCAGGTGGACCGCTGCCGCCCACTCCAGGTTTGGAGGGGGATTTTTACCTCCACCTCCGCCAGCGATTCGAGGAATGCCACCTCCCACCACAGTTCCAAGGTGGTTACCCCTCCACCTCTCGTTTGGACCTGTGCCACCTCCTCAATTGTTTGATCCTAATAGCAACTACCACACCACCGCCGTTCATCCACCAATCGGTCCACCACCTCCTTTTGGAGGCCCAATGCCGTTTCCAAATCAACTGCCACCTCCATTCCCTGGACCAGCAGCTTTACCTCCACCTCCAATGGGACCTGGGCCACTTCCACCTCATCCAGCAGGTTTTCTACCACCACCACCGCCTCACGTTAACCCAGCTTCTTTACCACCACCTCCATCTCACTTTAATCCTGCTTCTTTGCCTCCACCACCACATCTCAGACCACAAGTCGAAAATGTAGGAATTGACATGGGCTTCCAGCAAGACCAGGTCAACCTGGACCCAACTTTCCACCACCTCCACCGTTCGACCTAGGACCACAGTCGGGGCTCCTGTTCTCTCCCAAACTTTTTACTCGCCACCCGGACCTGGTCCATTTGGACCACCTCCACCACCATCTAATAATCGACCAGTCGAGCTTCCACCTCTTTCTGGTCCAATTTTGAAGCCTTTAGTTGAAAATGTGCCAATTGATATGGGAGATCGTGGCCAATCTCAACTTCCAGTAGGAGGGGGACCTCAACCAGGTGGCATTGCACCTTTCCGAGCACCAGTTGCTTCAGGACCTGTTCTCAAACCTTTCACTGAAGATGTAGCAATTGACATGGGCGATTTAGGGACAGCCACCCATTTACCAGCGGGGCTTCACCACCATCGCATTTACCTAGCGGACTTCCACCTCCACCACATTTATCACAGCAAGGACCAGCCGACCAATTTCCACCACCACCCCATGGCCCTTCAGGTCCACCCCCCACCTCATCAAGTTCAACTTCCTGGCCTTAGTGGCCCAGTACTTCAACCGTTAGTTGAAAACGTTCCCATTGATATGGGCCACTTGCCTGATCCATCACAATTACCAAATCGCCTTCCCTCTCCACCCCCATTTTCACCTCAGGGTTCCTGGCGAGCATTATCCTCCTCCACCACATAACGGGACCTGTAGGCCAGTTTCCACCAGTTCAGCCTTCGGCCCACCTCCATCCCATCAAGTTAAACTTCCAGGCTTAACCGGACCTGTTCTGAAACCATTAGTTGAAAATGTTCCAATCGACATGGGCGATTTGCCTAATCCATCACATTCACCAACTGGATTGCCTCCTCCCACCTCATTTATCCCATCAAGGACCTAATGAAGAAAGTATGCACTACCGCATGCAGGGCCCCCGCCGCCTTCCGGCCCTCCACCACCTCAAGTTCAACTTCCAGGCTTAAATGGACCTGTTTTGAAGCCACTAGTTGAAAATGTTCCCATAGACATGGGTGATTTGCCTCATCCATCTCATTTGCCTGCTGGTCTTCCACCTCCACCACAGTTTCCACATCAGGGTCCTGGTGAAACAGTATCCCCACCCTCCTCCAATCGCACCACAACCACAACAGCCAGGAGGTCCACCTCCTTCTCCTCCATGCCAAATTGTCTCATCTTGCCCTCACGGACAACCACAACCACCCCTTGGACCGCCTCCTTCCACTCCTCCTCTCGGACCACCACCTCCACTCGGTCCTCAACCTGATGGACCTCCACCCATGCGCGGAAATCCCCACCCAATTCCAATTGTTGACTCTGGTCTCGTTGTCTCAAACAGGAATAAAAACGTTTTAGTGAACAAGTTCGGAGGTGGTGTTCCCGTTCCTTCACGTATTCAGCCTCGTGGCGCCAGAGAACTTGAGGATAAAGAAAACGTGACAGAATCCTCCTCTACTGAAGTGTCAACAACTTCCCCGACACCTACCGCACTACCTCCGTCTTCAACAGAAGCATTGCCGCCAATAGTTTCTACAGAACCTCCTTCAACAACTTCTACAGAAGGTCCTTCTCCACCACCACCTTCAACTGAGCTTCCGCTGCCTCCATCTTCATCTGAAAGTGTTCCAGTTCCAACTTCAACGGAAATCCCCTCCCCTCCATCCTCATCTGAAGCTATTCCACTTCCACCATCAACGGAAACTCCTCTACCTCCTCCACCTTCCAGCGAAGCAGACGTCGCCCTAGTTGCCGCTCCACCACCTCCGCCAACTCAAGCTACCTCCACATTACGACCTAATATTCCCATAAAAATATTAAGGTTCAAAGGAACTCTCATGCCATACGGACCTTGGGGTAAGCCAGCCTGCAAAAAATGTGCGTTTCCTCCTCGTCAACCAACCCCCACAACAGTTCGACCCTAATTTCATCGTTACCTGAACCTGACTGACCTGATTATACTTAATATGAACTATACTTAATTAAATGTCAATGCACAATCAATTTCAATCATTTTTTATAAATAAAAAGTAGCCAAGTGTAAAAGTTAACAATAAGAAATAGCTAATTATTTATTCCAGTTAGATAAGATAAGAACACAAAATAAATGCACACTAATTAATCATCGATAGCCACTGCCAGTTCCGGTTGCTTTTTTCAAGCTTTCCAGCGCCTTTTCCCTCAACCTCTTCTCCAAATCTTCGCCGCCTGCCTTGCCACCGCCTGAGCCGCCCTCAACCAATTTCAAAAATGAGCTAGCTAGCTTTCCACTTCCTCCCTTATCTTCTTCCTCCTCATCGCTGTCTCCCCCGCCTCCGCTACTCGCGTCATCATCATCGTTCTCATCTTGAGGCTCGTCGTCATTCGCACTCTTTGACTTTTTGGATTTCTTGTGGTGCTTCTTGTGCTTCTTCTTCTCCTTTTTGCTCTGTAGAACAACATAATTTAAACTTTAAAATGTATATTAATAAACATGAGCAAATATTTATTCCAGTTTACCTTTTTCTCTTTCTTGGACTTCTTTCCCCCTCCCGAAGAGTCATCCTCCTTCTCTGGCTCGTGTTCGGAAGATGTAGACCTCCGCTTTCTCTCCGTTATTTCAGTTTTCTTCAAATCCTCCTCCACATTATTCTTCTCTTTTGGTGGTGGGGCGGGTGGTGAAGGAGACTGTCTGTTGGCTCGTCTTCCAGCTCCATTATTCTGCGACGGAGGAGATCTAGATCGGCGCCTGCTACCAGTAGCAGCGGTGGTGGAAGGCCTGTCTCTTTCATAATGATCTGAGTATCGTCTATTAGCTCCGCTGGAGGTGGCACTTGAGCGTTGATCATCTCGTCTTCGGGAGTCTCTCGGAGGTGGAGAGTTTCTGTCCCGACGAATTTGGATGGGCGAGCGGGATCTTCTCCTGTTGTCACCACCACCACCACCTCGTCTATCACGATCCCCTCCTCGTCTCCTCTCTCGGCTTCGGCTCCTACTTCTGGACCTGGATGGAGATCTCCTTCGATACTGGCGGCGGTTTCCGTCTTCCTTCCTTCTGAATGACTCCACCTCTCTAAAAAACCATCAACAAAAGTTATCATCATCACAATTCTCATCCTCACCTTCATGATAATCTACCTTGTTTTAATTATTTGCCAATTTACCTGCCATCGCCTGAATTTTCTCGTTTTATTGCTGAAGATCCCGAGTTCGACGATGATGAAGGGAGCCCCTGCTTATCCTTATCTGGAGAGTCCTTGAGCTTATCACTAAACCGGCTCACAGTCTTCTTGAGGGTTTCATTCAGCTTGTCCTGTTCCTCCTGCGTGATTTCATTTCAATGCAATTTTTTGCTTACAGCGCTCTCTATCGGCGTGATCATCACGGTGTCCCAATTTTTTAGTTTATTTAATTAATTAGATGACAGATTAAGTACATAATTCAATTCATCCAATAGAAAGCGCTACGTGCTAATAATAAAATAATTTAACTAAAAAGAGAGGTGATATGCCAAGGAAAAAACGGAACTCACCTGTCGTTTCTTGATCTCCTCCTGTTTGCTCTCAATGAGGGACTTGGGAATACCCGTGACCTCCTCCTGGGCTGATAAAAGCATGTCCCACATCTCCATCGTGAAAATCCTCGCGTTTTTCCCATTCAGAAACCCCGTCAAGTTGATCTGAATTCGACGCCCATCCGGAAACTGGTTGGCCTCCAGTTGATTCACAACAAACTCCTCAATAACGTCATCCTCCATCCCCAAAATCTCCTCCACTCGCTTACTGATCCAAGGGCGCATCACCTCCAACTTGACTTTTGACATGTCCACCTTCTTCGTCACATTTTCCCCAAACCGCATCTGCTTGAGGAGCTTCTTCTCCTTGTCGCTGAAACGGTTATCTTGCTCCGCAGATGTGCCCTAAAGTCAACAACAATAAAATCATCATAAATATTTTTAATTGTCATAATAATTTTACTTTTATTTGTGCTTCGCTCACCCGAAAAAAGCCGGCGTCAGTCATCTTTACAGGCCAATTTCCACGTTAAAAATATCAACACTAAATAAAATGCAGTGGCCTATGTGGAATGTTTCTTTTACATGCTTATCACTCGATGATAAGCAAAGATTTTAGTTTTGTAATTAAAAAGTATCCCCAACTATTTACTTTTTCCCTTTTGTTTTTCTGCTGATTCTCCGTCGCTGAGAAAAAACAGCTCGTTTGAAGGGAACGGGGTGAAAATTCACTCTATGGCTGCTAGCCTCCCATGTATTTAGGCTACCAACATGTTTAACACATGAGGGTATGTGGGTTTTGCTGGAATGCAACGAGAAAGCACACGTGGGTGAACTCAAGCAGCGAAAGGTTGTGCTCCGTCCGCTCACAATCATCTAGGTCCTGTACCTGCCCCGTGTTGAGGGCTTCCAATTTTTTTGTTTTCGTCGGCAGAATACACTGCTGGTGCAGAGCGGCATTGTTTTTGATTCTAGTTCCCTTTGCCGATTCTCAACTTTTTTTACACGGAGAAATGCAACTGTTTTTGTTTGCATGTACGAATTTTTTAATAAAAGAAACAGCTAGCTTATCGGTTGCAGCTATGGATGATAACCACAGCCACTCATGTTGTTCATAATTAAGGAAAAACGGAAACAAAGTGCCTTTTATTATTGTGGTTGATGCTGAAATTGAGGCGAGAAGTTGGTGTGAATGTGAATTTGTTTCAAAAAAAATATCTTATCATATCATGTGAGAGGATAAGACATTGAGGTGTGAGGAAAGTTATCAGTAATCAAGAAAGGAGGCAGTTTTTTTTAAAGTGACGAATTGGTGGAGAGGTGAAGTTATGATGATAATGAGAGAGTGACATTTGACTTTTGATGATAAGCATCAACCATCCCACATCAAAATGATGTGCAGAGAAGCAGATCATCATGATCATCATCATTGTGGAGGGCTAACTGATGATGGAGTTAGGCCAGAATCAGGAGGGAGGAGCAAGGAGGAGGGGGGTTCGTTCAGTTTTGAAGAAAACAATCAGAGAAATCAACCGGTGGTTACCTTTCCCATGTTTAAAGGAAGGAAAAGAAGATGGCTTTGGAGGTGGATGCCTCCTTCTTCTTCATCGTCATCATCATCATCTGGTTGGAGAGGCGCTCTCACAATCAACTTTATCAATGTCTTTCTAGTCCTTCTCCTTCTCGTGGTTCAAGTGCCTTTCACAACGCGTAAGAATGATATCAAATTTAAATTTGTTATCAAATTTATTCCTTTAATTTATGTGGTATTTTGATTTGATTTTTGTACAGAGAAAGGTTCCAACTATCCGTCCAATCAACAATCATCATCATCTTCTTCTTCGACATCCCCTCCAAGACTGATATTCGCCAACAGGAGGGATATCCGCATCATCGACTTTTATTATCGTGGAGGAGGAACTAATATTCGGGGAAACACGTCCGTTGTGGTAAATGACCTGACGGAGGCGACCGCCCTTGACATTCTGTTCCGACTGGGAGTTGTGTGCTGGTCGGATATTGAGAGTGAGAAGATTCAATGCAGCTCGTTCAATCAAACGGCGACGCAGAGCGCTAGCCCTCCGCTTCCGTTTTCAAATAAAAAGGTATGAAATAGTTAACTAAAAATATTAAATGAAAGTGGTTGAGGTGGATTTGATAACTTAAATTGTTGATGATTAACAGACGACAATCGTATCAGAAGCAGTGCTAGCGCCGGAGGATCTCGTGTGTGACTACGTCACTGGCAATTTATACTGGACAGATTCAGAAACAAACAGACTGGAGGTTGTGTCCATTTATCCTCCGTTCCACAGAAAGGTTCTCATTTGGGATGATATTGATCAGCCTAGAGCTTTAGCCCTTGCTCCCAATCTCGGGTAAACCACAAAGCCAAACTTATATTGAAAACTACTCTAAACACCTCATGTTTCGCCTACTTATCATCAGCCTACATTTTAAAATTATAGTTACATGTTCTGGAGTGACTGGGGAGAGCACGCGAAAATAGAGCGAGCGTCAATGGACGGCACCCTGAGAAAAGTTATTGTTGATGATGATGTCTTCTGGCCGAATGGAATCGCCCTGGATCTTTTCCAGCAACATTTGTACTGGGCAGACGCCAAGCTCCATTATATTGGGAGGGTTGATTTTGAGGGAGGTGGGAGGGTCGTTATCAACAGGGGCGCACCACTCCATCCCTTTGCGCTCGTTTACAGCTCGGGATTCCTCTTTTGGTCAGATTGGAGAACAAAGTGAGCACAAATCTTGCTTTTTCTCACACTTTTGTATGGATTTTATAATGAAATTATAATTATTTTTTGTTGTTTCTCATTAGTTCCCTGCACGTGATGCGCTCTGATGGGAGCAACTGGAAGACGCTCACCACCAAGCAAAACATGACCCCCATGGATCTCGCCGTCTACACCGAGCAAACTCACCCGACCCCTGTTTGGGGCTCCAGAAACCCCTGTCTTTCTGCAGGCTGCTCCCACCTGTGCCTTCTCCACTCCTCCGACCATACTACAAAATGCGCCTGTCCAATCGGGATCAAACTCCTTCCCAACAGCACGAGCCAGTGCTCACCCCAAATCACTAACTTTCTTATCGTCGCCCGTGGCTCTGACATCCGTCGCATTTCCCTTGACACGGAGGACTTCACTGATGTCATAATCCCACTCTCGGGGATCAAGCATGTGCTCGCGGTCGACTATCACGTTGAGTCAGGCTACCTCTTTTGGACTGATGATGAGGCAACTCGCATAAAAAAAGCTAAACTGGATGGTTCTTCTCAACAAATTGTTGTGAAAGATGAGATAATTCACCCAGATGGGTTGGTGGTTGATTGGGTGGCCCAAAATCTGTACTGGACTGATGCAGGCACGGATAGGATTGAAGTGAGTCGCTTGGATGGCTCTTTTCGTAAAATATTAGTGAGCAGAGGTCTTCAAGAGCCACGTGCGATAAGCATCGACCCTGCCAAAGGCTTCCTGTTCTGGAGTGATTGGGGAAAAAAGGCCAAGATTGAGAGAAGCTTGCTGGACGGCTCGGAAAGGGCACAAGTTGTGAGTGATGATATTTATTGGCCGAATGGAATAGCGTTGGATCTCCAGCTAGAAAAAGTTTATTGGAGTGATGCCAAAGCAGACAGAATTGAAGTTTGTGGATATGACGGAGGAGGAAGAAGAACAGTTTTGCAGGAGGATTTGCCCCATATTTTTGGAATAGCTTTGTTGGGAGAGCATATCTACTGGACTGATTGGCAGCGGAGGACCTTGGAGCGAGCTGATAAGCGGACGGGACAAAATCGCAAGATAATTAAAGAGCCGTTTACTGACCCGATGGGAATAAAAGGAGTGAATGTGGGGGAGGGTGGAATGTGGAACGTGAGTAATCCCTGCAAAGCAGCGAATGGAGGCTGTGAACATCTCTGCTTTTACAAGCCGGGTGTGGGAGAAAAAGAGTTTATTTGTGCTTGTT
Organism: Orchesella cincta; assembly: GCA_001718145.1. Taxonomy (NCBI): domain Eukaryota; kingdom Metazoa; phylum Arthropoda; class Collembola; order Entomobryomorpha; family Orchesellidae; genus Orchesella; species Orchesella cincta. The sequence continues at coordinate 52,491 of LJIJ01000575.1, forward strand.
CCTCCGGCTATGAACTCAGCTCTGATGGGAAATCCTGCTCCATTCCTGACGCCTTTTTGGTCTTCTCCAGAGATGGGGATTTGCATCGCATCAGCTTGAACAGAACATCAGCAAGTAAAGCAAGTGGAGAAGCTAATCCTGGAAGTGTGGATGATGTGATTCCCGTATCAAAAGTAAAGGCAGCAAGCGCCCTCGACTTTGACACCGTTGAGAGCAGAATTTACTGGAGTGATACAAAAATCAAAGCCATTTTCAGAGCCTTTATGAATGGTTCAGAAACAGAGAAAGTAATTGAGTTTGGGGTTGCTCACCCGGAAGGAATAGCGGTGGATTGGCTCAGCCGCAATATTTATTGGACGGATTTGGAGCGGAATCGAATTGAAGTCGCGAAGCTAAATGGGGAGCATAGAAGAACAGTGCTGTGGACAGATGTAGACTCGCCCAAGAGTATCGTGCTTCATCCAGCGAGAGGATGGATGTACTATGCCCTGTGGCGCAGCTCAAACCCAGCGATAATTGAGAAGGCAGCTTTGGATGGAGGGAACCGGCAGCTATTTGTGGAAAGAGTGGGCAGAGCTAATGGGTCACGATTGATTTGGAAGAGAGCTTCCTCTACTGGACAGATATTGATCAAATGATTATTGAGCGGTGCCTCACTAGACGATCCGCTGAGAACGAGGCAGATAATCCAAGCGGCGAGGGATGGCTTCAAGCCGTTTAGCTTGGCACAGTACCAAGAATACATTTACTGGAGTGACATGAGCTCTCAAACTATTCAGAGGGCTCATAAAAAAAGTGTGAATGTGTTTGAAGGAGCTGGAGAGAAACCTCAGAAGTTGGCAGGTGCCTTGAATGTGATTGACATGGCTATTTATCACAAACTGAAGCAAGTTGGGTGGAATCCTTGTGCGGTCTCAAATTGTTCTCATCTCTGTTTTTCTGTTCCACCTGGAGGTGGAGAAAATAGTGGGAGAGGTGGTGGTGGTGGAGGGAAGGAGAAGGCGGGTGGAACAGTGGCGCAATGTGGCTGTCCAACTCACTACACTCTTTCTCATGATGGAGCTAGCTGTCAACCTCCAAGTGCCTACCTTCTGTATTCCAGCGGAGCGACAATATCTCGGCTCATTTTTGACACGCCAGACTGTCCCGACGCTGTGGTGATGGGCGGTCAGTCCCAAAAACAGAGGGGGATCTCAGCAATTGCGTGGGACGGCCGGACCAGGAATATTTATTGGATTGATGCGAAAACTCAGGAGATTCGGAAAACCAATGAGAATGGTGGAGGAGGGGGAGCGCAATCACTGCTCAATTACGTGGATGAAACCTTCAAAGCTTATGACTTGGTTTTTGACCCTGTGAGACAGCTGCTGTTTTGGACTTGTGAAAATTACAACTCAATCAATGTGACTGATCCATTTGGCAAGAATTTGGGGAGTATTTTAAGTGGAGGTGGGGGAGGAGATGATGAGGGGGATGTGGGAGGAGGAGGTGATACCAGACCGAGATTATTGGCTCTTCATCCATATATTTCGTATTTATATTTTACGAATGAAGGAGGGAGGATTGAGAGGATAAAAGTGGATGGGATGCATAGACAAATTATTGTGCAAGGGGGACAATCCATTTCTGGGCTGACCGTGGATATCAGAGAAGGGCTGCTGTATTGGAGTGATGGAGCCAGTCGGAGGATTGAGATGAGCGACTTGGAGGGAAGAAATAGAAAGCTTTTGATTGGGGGATTGGATCAGCCAAGTAGTATTGCTGTTATGGGAAGGTAAGAGAGAGAAATTGTTGGGATTACTTATTTTTTTAAATGAATTATGAATATTTATTGATTTTTTTCTTCTGTTTTTAGGTTCGTTTATTGATAGAAGATCGCGCGGGGTGTGGAGCGAGTGACAAATACACTGGTGAGGAGCGGATCCGTGCCTTGCCGAGAATTGAGAAAGCGAATAACATTGTTTTCATTAATGACTCCATGTCCGTTCCTGACAATCATCACTCATCCGTAATGATTTATTACTTGAAACTTGTAAGATATTATGGAATTTACGTGAATTTGATTGAATTTATCATTGTTTTTTCTAGGCATATGCAAATTGTGACAATCGATGCTCCCAAATCTGTGTGGACAACGAGTGCTCCTGCTTCGAAGGCTTCGCCTTATCAATGGAAGACCGTCGAACGTGTGGCTTCCGCCTTCCCTGTGGCCCCCACGAGTTCTCCTGCGCCCGTGGAAAAATCGGGTGCATCCCGCTCCAACATAAATGCAACGGAAAGATTGAGTGCGGGGACGGAAGTGATGAAATGGATGCCCAGAGAATCTGCGACTTCACTGCCCCTGCGAGGGAGCCTGCTTCAAACCAACTTGCCTTCGAAAGCACGAGATCTGTGATGGGAAAGCAGATTGCCCCGGAACCGGCTATGATGAAAGCGAGCTGGCGTGCCAAGCAGCGCTCAAAAGCAATAAAGATGGGAACGCTTTGGATCATAATTCTACTCACACCTCGCCCCTCACCACGGTGCTTATGCCGATCCTCATAATTTTGGGGGTTATCATCGGCGCTGTGACCTGGTATTGCGTGAGAACGCGACAGAATAACTCCCCCTTTTCAGAAGAGTGCACGACGCCTCAACGCCCCGGGGACGAATATGACACGTAAATACAGCAGATACTCTCCACCAATTTGCGAGCACGAATGGCTCTTCTTCCATTGGATCCTCACCTTATTGCGAGCTTCTCGTCCCGCACCCTTCCCCAGCGACTGAGGTTCGGAGCTTTTGCTGTCACGGGAATTATGCCATGTACTACAAATCCGTGGAGCCTGCCCCGCCGCCTACCCCCTGCTCCACGGATGTTTGTGATAACTCTGATATTTACGCGTTTGCACCGCCCCCTAGTCCCCACACGTCGAGTCCGCATAGCACGATAAGGTCTTACCCTCCATACCCACCTCCACCAACCCCAGATCTGGCTTAAATTAATTATTTTTGTTTTGTTTGATATTATTTGTATATTTTTTACATTGTACAGAACCAAAGGCGGAGTTGTTGAGATGAGATAATTTATGCTGTTGACCGAGTTAATTGTTAACAATAAAAATGAATGCTTCCAAACTGTATAAAAAATGTGCAAGTCATGAATAACTTTTAATGGTGCGGGCAAGAGAGGAGCGTTTGGTACAAATAGCCAGAGCTGTAGCAGTAAATATGATGATGATATAGATAGTTTTTTTGACAAGAGTCCAAAAATGTGTGAGAGATTGACCATCATTTTATCTGAGAGGAGCATTATAGTTCTCACCGGTAACTGGTGATAGAGAGCCAGCTATTTGAGCTATTTAACATGCTCAGCTTTTGCCAAATTGCCAAGAGATTCCTTGTGACGCATGGTCTCTCCTTTGGCGAATAAATCATTGCCATGCACAATTTCAGGTCCAATGACTTTGATGTTGGCCGCAATGCCGAGCTGTGGTGCAGAGTGATGCTGTGCTCATCTTTTGAGTCACTTTTGTTTGTTTCCAGCCATAACCCCTTGTAATTGTGAGAGAGTGTGTGAAACGAGCAATTTTACATGACAATTTTGATAACAGGAAATATGTCGAGAGCTGTGGACTCTGACAGAGAACAAGCTATTAGGTTGGGGAAATGTGACAAAGTACACCTGCAAGTGAGCCTCCTCTCTGGCTTTTAAGCTTTCAGAAGAGACACGGCGAGGAGACAACTTACAAAAGATGAGAGAGAAAGAGCCTCTTGAGCTTTGACAGATAATAATTGCTCTCCGAGTTGAGCTCACACTTGAGCCAACTATTTGCCTTACACTTTTGTGTTCTTCACCGCCTTCTCGCCGTCTTTCAACTGCTTCTTTTGCGAAGAGAAAACGAGACACGCTCATATTTTCGGGAGCAGTTTGAAAGACAAACTTGTCAGCTCAATTTGCTTTAGAAAAGCTCCCAAAATCATTAATATCTCATGCTTGATTGACCTTGAGTCAAAGCGGATGTGTAGTATCTCAATTGAGATAAAAGGTGAGCATAATTTTATTATTGCTGCCTTGTTATTTTGCCCCATTAGCTGGGCTTGGAATCCCATCATAATTGTCCGAGAAAGCCTTGATCTAGCCACTTAGCTGAGAATTTATGGGGTTGCCAGATGGAATCCAAATAAAAACGGGATGTTTCTTAAGCAATTCTTGCAAAACAACACGTAAAAAATCAAGGTAGTTTCCCGATTAAAAGTGGGGCTGAGTCATGCTCCGTTTTTTGAGTCATATTATTATCATGATCGGAAGATGATCATCATTCACGCATGAGAGAAATGAAGCTAAATACCTTGTTCCTCTCAAATCGTCAGCATTGATCTTGAACACTCATCCTCGTGTCTCGGAAGCTTTTGCAAGTCTTTGAGGAGCATGAAACTCGATATCTTCCCAAAAAGCTGGGTGATTGAGAGCGCAAGAAAAGCTGTGGAGAATATGAGTCTTCTTTCGGCGTTTGGTAAATGGGATCAAAATCGGATATTATGTGTACATCTTGTACACGCTTCCGCCTACATAAAAAATGTGTATGACTGGGACTAAATGCTATTTGTGAGGATATTATGATCATCATGCTCTCTGGTCTAAGATGCGGTGATTCTAATCTCTGACTCGGCTCGGAGTAGTGGAGCGGAGTCATCGGTGGTGATCATAAGCTTTTTATGCATCATATGCAACTCTACTCTCGCTCACTCTCCTGCTCAATAATTTTGGTGGAGCGTTCCAAGATGAAAGATATATATTGGAAGCGGACTCCGAACTGAGATGTTAGAGGCTGATTATTGTGTGAAATGATTCACTTTTCAGAAGCTTTACACACACATAGGTAGACACTTTTTGAGCTGAGGAAAAACATTTTTCCACTTTTTGTATCTTTTTTGGAAAACGGGGCTGGCTAATCTTCGGGGTGTGGGGATATGATAGGGAATTCTTGGGAAAGGTGTCAATATAAATGGATGAGGAAGATGTGGCTACCCCGTTGGATCAGATATATGGAGATGATATGAACCTACGAAGAAAATGATGTAGTGCAGGCAACCATCTCGCCTGAATGGAATGTGTGTGCTTTTTGCTTTCCGGTTTATTTTTAATTTTATTGGAACCACTTCTTTCTCCCTATGTATATTTCCCAATCCGATCCACAAGCAGCAAGCTTAAGCCCAAGGTATCCCACATGTACACATAATATTATGATAATTATGATTATGAAAAAAGATATTCGGATAGGAAGAGAGAAGTGCTTGGAGCTAGAGATTTCTTTTCCCCCAAATCCACCTATTTTTTCGTGTTCATCTGCTTCTCTTCGCGAAGGCATGCATGGCATATGGCAAATATTGGCATGAATTCTATCTCGTTTTTTTTCTCCTCGGGAAACATTTTTCCCTGTGCTGGCGTGTCCTGTTCTTGTTCTCGAACAAGGAGGCTGCAAGGAGCATAACATTAGCCAGTCATAATCATAATAATAAATGTTGACTGACTTTCTTGTGTGCACATGATGATGAGATGGGATGAGCAACAAGATTCCGAGATGGATATGGTTATTGCTAGAAAAATAAGCGAGAATGAGACGAGATGGAATGTGTAGATGGGCACGGCCCTGGCCCTCAATATCATCATCATCAACGTCGTGATCAGATCACAGACTTAGTTTTCCTCTGTCGCCCATTCCAGTCACAAGACAAGGGCAAACCCAGTCAGTCCTCTCCAAATATCCCGGCTAGCTCAATCGGCAGAGTAGTTTGGAATGCAGTGCCTTATCCCACTCTTACCTCTTCACCATCATCAACTTACCTCACTCATTTCCAGCAAAATTCTAGACATCATCATTGTTCCCCTTTGTTGTGTATGAAAACTGTTGAGCTACTTTACTCAGGCGTCTTTCTTTCTTTGTTACAAACGTGGAGTAGGCGTAGGTCTTTAAAACCAGAGCATTTTCCAATATTTGTATCGTTTCCCTTTTGCTTGAAGCGGTAGGAAACCCCTTTGCTCATCAATTATGGCTAGTGACATTACAATTTCTGGGGATGCTGCCCAAAAAGGATTTCTTAGTAAGCTAAATTCAATTCCGCATTTTGCCCCATGTTTTGTAAAGTTTTTGCATACTTGGATATTTTTACCTTACCGTGGATTTAGACCATCCCAACACTTTCAAAATCCATTTGTGCGGCTTGAACGTTTCCAAGCTGTTGGTGGAGCCCCACGGTCCGTGCCGCCCTGAGGTGACACTCCACCGCGTGCAAAGGTAACATCATGGAATGCACATATAAAACTTCCGTAGAAGGGGACTACTCGTTTGCCATCATGTTTGATGAGGAGCACGTGGAAGGGAGTCCGTTCCAAGTGAAAGTTGAGGGTGAATTTGAACTCCACACTGAAAAGGTGAAGGTCACCGGGGCAGCGCTGAAGGAAGGGAGAAACAAGCAGATTAATGAGATTCAAATTGATGCAAGAGATTCTGGAATTGAGGGTAATTTTTTAAATTAAAAAAATCAAAATAAATTTTTGGACGTTAATTTAATTCAAATTTGTTATATTAGCTCCCCTTCAATATCAAATGGAAGGAACAAGCAAGCCTGACGTCTCAATTCGAAACAATGCGAACGGAACTTGCACGCTGACCTACAAGCCCTGGTCCACTGGTCTTTACAAGCTCCACTTGAAATACTTGGACAAGCCCGTTCCCGGAAGCCCTTTTCAAATCCGTATGAAATAATTTGGAACCCCGTTCCAAAGTCAAAATGAATGAGAAAAAAATCAAGACATTTTAATTTTTTGTTGTTCAACCCTAAATCGTAGAAATTTAGACCCGATGATGATGATGATAATATGATCCCAGGTAGGATATAATTTTTTAGGTACAGTGTAAGAGTCTAGTGTTCAATCCTCAAACATCCCTATTTCAATACTGAATTCCTATTCGAATAATTAATAACTGTTTTAGCTTAGCCAACAGCAAAAATGTGGTCAACCTTTCGGAAAATACTCAATAATTTACCTTTGTACGCTAGAAATCCCAAAAACATCTTGTAGCAATTGTGTGGAGTGCCGTCTCATTAATAAAAAAACTGCAACGAAACATACATACATTTTAACTAGCTCTGCTCTACTGTCTGTGCGATGAGCTTTCAATTTCAACAATCAAAGAATCAATTATACGTATAGAGAAACGATTACGAAGCAAGAGCAATCGTTAAATAAACAATAATGTTTTAGTTTTTTGTGTGGTTTCAGATAAATAAATGATGGAAAATGGAAATATACACAAATGCACTCTGATGCAAGTTTATTTATTACATCATTTCGTTCATAATATACATAAAATGCAGGCTATAAACACAAAGATCAGTTTGTGTAGAAGAATTTTTGTTGCGTAATATTTACTCAATATTTAGGCAATTCGATTACAAGACAAATTTTTGTGAAATCACGAGAATTTCAGTGCTGAATCTTCTACACGGTCAGTTTGTGTGATTTACAACGATTTGGAAAATTTTTCATGTGAATTTAGCGAGTTTTGTAGCAATGTTTTCTAAAATTACAACCAAAGCGTTTTCACGTTTCTTTCATTATTTTAATAGCCCTGTTTTATAATACTTCTTTCATCGCTTATCATTTAATTTTCAAAAACTTTTTACACGATACAATCAACGAAAGTGAAATCAAATTAATTATCAACTTTAGAATATGATGACCGAGGTTGATAAATGTTATAAGGAAAAATTCATAACTGGACTCCAATTTCCTCGGATGAGCGCAACTTGACCAAAGCGGTTGTGGTTGGTCCGGTGACTGCCTATGTTCAACAACTTTTGAAAAATCAGGTTAGTATTTCAATTTGTCAATAACTTACATAGATTTACGTTTTTACACGTTGAAATATGCAATTATAGGGAGATAAATTATGTTTCACGTTGCCCCGTTGCGTTTTTTGTCTGAAAAATGAATTTGCTGTATTATATATAATTTAGACTCAAGGATTTTTCATAGAAGCTGGTGCAAATGACGGAGAATTCCTCCAACCAACTCGCTGCTTTTGAAGTTTATCATGGTTGGACAGGGTTTTTAGTCGAAGGAGATCCAGTTCCAAGAGAAAACTACTCAGCATAAAAAGAAACGCTTGGGTTGCAAGTTCATGTGTCTTTCACCTTCCAAAAAATCGGACGAAGTAAGAAACATGAACTAATGCCTGTCAAAATGGGAAATTATTGCAATTTTATTTTGCAGATTAGTATGGTTAGACACAAGCGATGGAATGGAATAGGAAATTCCCAAGTTCTTTCCTGAGAGACTTGCCAATGATTTCACAACCGTTTGAGGTCCATGCTTTCCATTATATTCGCTATTATTGGCGATAGGAAAGTTTGAAATAGATTACCTAAGTTTGGATCTGGAAGGAAGTGAGTATGCTGTCCTGGAAAGTATCCCATTTGACAAAATCAATATTAAGGTAAAATTTTTTATGATTTCTTGTAAAATGCCTTGTTACTTTTTAACAGTTTGTAAAACTTTAGGTTATAAGCGTTGAGACAAATCCGAAGGCTTATCCAGAAACATTCTTTAAAATAAGACAGCTTCTCACCAAAAATGGATATCGCATGAGAAAAATGATACAAGCTCCGTATGTCTGTGATGCTGTGTTTTGCAAAAATATTATGTGAATGTCAACAAAATTGTCAAAGGAAAAATTAATCTTTGTATTAGATAATATTTATTATGCTTCAGATTGTCTACTTCATTGGAATGGAAAAGATTCTAGTAAACACATAAATTTTACACTGCGATCTCATTCAGCATTCGTCTCTGATTAACTCCTGACAAATCAGACACGATCTTTTCAAGAAGACCCATGTAATGCATTCCATTTTCCCTTAAAAACTTGTCCATTTTCCCAAGCATGTTTCGCTGACGGTGGTAGAAAGTTCTTCAACCGTGAGTACCTAAGCGGGTAAATATTTGTTGCAAATTTGTATATGAACAGTAATGAATTAAATTACCTTAATCGTTAGTAAATCAAAAGGAATAGTTAATAATATTTCCATTTCCGCTCCCTCCACGTCCAAAGCAAAAAAGTCGATTTCTTTGTACCCCAGCGCTGTAACTAAAGTATAAAGGGGAATGCTATAAACTTCATACAGAATTGAGCTGTTGGATTTAACTTTGTTCAGAGATGTTTCCAGTCTTCCAGTTTGCGTGTAGTTGTAATCGTTGAAAAAATTGCTCTGGAATTATTAATAAATGTAAAATTTGCAATTTGCAGCAGTTGTAACTGAATTTAAATATTCCAAATGCTCACAAATCGCGGAACTTTGGCTGGCGATAAGCAAACGTCAGCGATCCAAGCTTTTCTATGTCGCTGTCTCAAAATTGGAACCAGCGTTGGGTTGCATTCAACTAAAAGACCTGTCCAATTATGTTGAATTTCCAGCATCAATGTGTGTGAGACTGCGCTCCAGTGTGGGCTCCAGCTTCGACGAAAATCCCATTTTCTAGACATATTTGAATATGTTTAATACAATTTTATTTTGAATTAATTTATATTTGCAAACCAACCTTGTTTTAAAAACCATTTAGCAATCAATTCACTAAATACATCGTATGATTTATTGTGGTTGCGTGAATCCCACTCAACTGATACGGTAGTTGGGAATGGAGCGGTGAAGGTACTTGAATTCTCGAGATATTTTACAAGTTGTGGATCACCCTGGTCCTCAAGTTATTCCACAACTCCAAATCGAAACTCATTATAGTCTGTTTGTTTGTTAAATTGGACTGCTGCCGGCTCTGAAAATTTCTCTTGATGAAAACTAGGAACAGTGGAATGGAAAGTAGGTGATAGTGATGTAGCGGTAATCTTGCGAAAATTGCACGCGAAAACCATGTGTTAGAGCTAGAAGTCACGGGAATTGTATTAATTAGCTGAAGACTGTATACTTTCAATGGCAAATGCCACTTATCCTTGTAAAATTACGAAAGTTTAATAATGTCGCACTTCAAAACTCATTTTCTGCCATCTAAACTTGCAACAAATGTTCAGTTTGAAATAAAATATATTTTTGAACCTACTTTCTTACGGACAAAGCATATTGTTCAAATTATGCTCAAACTTAACATGCTCAAATATTAATGTTGAAAATGTAGTAAATTAGTTGAATGCATCATTTTTTAAACAAATAGAAAATTCTGCAGAGCATAAAGCTGTTATTCACATAAGCGCATTTGCTTTGTTCCTCGTGGATATCACATCACGATCATGATGGTTGTGAATACCTAAGCGAGACAGCGCGTGTAATACTTGCTAACATCCTCTGTTCCTGCATTTTTGGTTTGTGAAAGGCGAAACAAAACATTGGAATCTGTCATATTTGGCTGCGAATTCCACTTTAATTAATGTCCATTTCTTCACACTTTAGCATTTACAGTGGCGTTGGGCTTCCAAAATGTCTAAATTGAAAGCGCTGTGGTGCTTTCAAACTGTCTTTTCTGCCTTGACAAAATAGTCAAGTGGAGGTTCGAGATGATGATGATAGCCAAAAGACGCGTGTTCCAAACTTTAAAGTCGATTGTGAATATGTGGTGCGAAGCGAACTCAAAGTAAACTCATTTGTACTGGGGTGGAGGTTGCGAAGGTGCTTGTGTATGAATGTATGAGCTGGCGGCGCGGCGCGCCGCGGGCCGGGCGGCGCCGGCCTAAGATAACCAAGTACATGGAAAGAAAATCTGATAAAAGCGCTCGCCGGAAATTCGGCGGTTCTCAATCCAAAGCAAAAGTTGAAACAGAAACGTTCTAACTGGAAAACAGCAATTACGTCGCAAGAGAAGGCAAGAGGCCACGTCAAAGTCGATCTGGAGCGAATCAAGGAAAACCTGCGAGTACCTGATAAATGCAAGGAGTTGTTGATGAATTCAAACATCTTGCAAAACAACGTGAGGCGGAAGAAGGTACGATATGTTTTTGGTAAAATTAAATGGGGTATTTAATTCATTAATTACGAATCTACTGTTTATCTCAGAGCTTGATGACTCGCTAAGAATTTCCTTGAACGAAGCAGCCACCAGTAGTCGTGAAAAGGTTGAGGTCAGTAGATTCATCAGGGCTTCAGAGAATTCGCCACACATGGAGACAGTAATAGAAAACCTCGTGTCAATCGCCAAATCACAGTAAATGTGGAGTTGGAAGCTGAACGTGTTAATGGATGACGAAGTGGGAGCAACCTGCAAGCCCCCTGATGAATTGTGGAGGTGATGATGACGAAACCTTTGAAAGAGCTGGAAGCCAAGGAAAAGAAGGAGGCAGATGAAGACAGTGATGTTAATAGTGAGGACGAAGACTGGAGGTTGGCCATTTTTTGGCATTTTAATTTTATTGCATGAATGTACTGCAAAAGCTATTTATTTTGTCGTTATTTTCACAGTCCAGAAGAAGAAAGACAGAATAGGAAACGAAAGAATCTCATCAACACTTCAGCAGCCAAGCGACGTAAAGGAACTCGGGGTCACACTTGTAGTGAATGCGACAAGCACTTTGCCCACCTCCCCCAGTTTCTCGCGCATCGGAGGGAGCATCGCAAGACCCGTAATTCAACCTTATCTGAATACTTCGACACAAGTTACGAACAACGGGATGGGAAGAAAAACGGAAAGCTATTTAAGAAGTGCAAACGCTGTGATTTCCGCGCATCAGAGAAAGGACTGCAGCACTACGCGGAGCACCTCCTCTCCCACGAACAAGATACTACTCCAACTTCCGGTCCGAATGGACAAGAGATCTTCCACTCCTGCAACCTGTGTTCGGAAACATTTATTTTGAAGGTGAATCTCACCCTTTGCAACTCGTTTGAAATGTGATATTTGTGTGGACCCCGTGAATTATGAATTCAAAGAGGAGCTTATCACTCACTTGAAGCTTCAAGGTGATAAAATCCACTGCTGCAAATCCTGCTCAGTCTCCTGTTCCACTTTGGATGGGCTTCTTGAGCACATGTTGAAGCATGCTCCGAGCAAACGCCTCTTTTGTCCAGAATGCGACGCTCTGCCACCCTTCACCTCAATCTACAATCTTTACAGACACTGCTCAATTGAGCACAACGAGCTCAAAAAGATGTTTGATTGCAATTCCTGCGAAAAGTCATTTTTAACTGCGGATTTACTCCGACTCCACGCCACAAAGCAACACAGAATATTTGATGAAAAGAACGGGGAAACGTGTGGAAAATGTGCAGATGGGCTACTCTTCTACTCAAAAGAAAGTTTGGACAGCCATCTCAAAACGGCGCATGCTCCCAAAGCTAAATTTAAATGCGAGCGATGTGAACGAACCTTTCCTTTTCCTGGAGATTTACGGAGACATGTGGCAAGGATCCACGAAGAAGTTAGGTTTCTGTGCCCGCACTGCCCAAAAAGCTACGCAGATCAGTTCACTTTGGATGAGCACATTCGAATTCACACTGGAGAAGGCGCCTTCACTTGCCCCACCTGTGGAAGGGAATATCTTCTAAATATGCGCTGAAATCACGAACGCTCTCATCTGGAGTTGCCCAAGGATCCGATTTGTGTCTGTGACATTTGTGGGAAGGAACTGTACTCCGATACCCAGTTGAAGAGGCATATGCAATCTCATCGTGAGAAGAAGTTTCAGTGTTCTGTTGTAATCTCCAGTTCAACAGGAGAGACCATCTCAAGAGCCATTCCATTATTCATTCGGGTGCAAGACCTTTTTGAAGGACTTTAGTCATTTTGAAGCACTTTTAATTGACTAACGAATAATTATGATGTTTGTTGCACTCACCGCCAGAATACTTGGCATGATTTCGGTACTCGACATGAAAATCACTCATTTCTAACCCGGAGCTAGGGCACCTGCTCAAAATATGACCTTCCATGAAATAAGGGAAGATCCAGAATACTATAAAAAAGATAAAAATTATGGTTATATTAATATTTTAGAACATATCAAATATCAGGTTCAAAACAGTCTTAAGAATCCACAAACGTACTCTCAGCCTTGCTATCATTCACTTTTCCATAGTCCGAAAGGATTCCAGAGAGACATCCATGCCAAATGAGTTCCACCTTGACGCCAAACGGAGGGTCGACGACGATTGCCAGTTTTCCAGCTTTTGAGATGAATTTCTGATACTCGGATGATGATGATTCCTGGAAGAAATGGTGATTGCACATGTTGTACAATGCGAATCCCTGCTGATTAAGTTTCACCTGAGAAAAATGAAGCTAAAATTAAATTCTGAACTAATTCCTGGAGCATTTAGAATATCATATCTAGATGACTTACAAATCTGTCGTCAATATCCAACAGGAAGGATTTGAGATCATTGGAAGAGTCGGTGATGTGTTGATGAAGGCTGGGGGTTCCGACACAAAGCACACTGTCCAATTTTAACCTGCTAAACTGATCCATGAAGAACTGGACGGTTTGGTCGTTGAAGTGGTACTGCGCTTCTCCTTTATCTCCTGATTTGGAAAGGAGAGAGGGTGATTGATCTGGAAAAGTTGGAAATAATAGATCAATAAATATATTGTTGATTTTTAATTAGTGTCATTTATTACTTTGGTGTGTACCTTTTCAACCTCTTTTCATCTTCTGTGACCCGACATTCCGATCAGCGGACCTTTTTGTTGCCTTTCTATGGGGTTCATCATCATCCTTGGAGCGACTCCAGTGCTCCTCAGTCATGTAAAACTGGCACAATTTTCTGGATCGAAAAGCTGAACACGAGAAAAATCTTTGGCCAGCTCTTTCGAACAGAATGGTTGGACCTAAAGAACCCCATATTATTAGTTAAATACAATCAAAATCAAAGGGAACTAAAAACACCTGAGAATGTTAGAAAATAATGATGAATGTAGAGTTCAAGCTTACCATGAGGACACGAAGGGTTCAAAGCGAGGTCCCGGATAATTGGAACAGTCTTGGTTATCTTCTGAGTCGCCCATTTTTACAAGTTGATTAGTTAAAACTGCAGTTCACAACAAGGGAATGCGAAGGAGAAAACAACAAAAAAACATGTGCTCATATATTATACACATTGAGATTCATGCACATGCACACTTCTGCCTTTGCTTCTTGCTATGCAAAACAAAACTGCTGAAATGCAGAAGTAGGTTTCATGATTCATTCATGATGTGACAACCCACGCGTTGTGGCCTAATAAACTCATGTATTATTGTGAAAATTAGTTTCGATTTAACCCGTACAAGTTTGCTCATAGGAAATCGAAACCCAGATGTTTCAGCCGTGCGCTAAACTGAAGGTCAAATTCCAAATCTGAAATCTCGTCATTAGAAAAGCATTAATGAACAACCATCGCCATCCGACAATTTCTCAGCAGTGCATTACGCGCTTCATTTCTCTATGAAATTCAGACTTTTTCTCTCTTTTGATTCTTGGATGAATCACTCCTACCACCCTACGCGAATTACTTACTCCCACAAAGACTCTTTCTTTGACACTAAAAAGGCCACAACTCAGGGTTATCTTTAGGTGGTTTATCGACGAATTTAGCCGGCATCCGGATACATTAGCATAACTGTCAAATTTTTGGTATGAGATAACCCAATTTCAAATGTATTTTTTTGGCGCATACAAGCCGAACCTACGAAGTATGCTTGTATGCGTGTAAGCCTCTCAAAGACTTCAGATCACGGATAGTTTTGTATTCGGTGGCGGGTTATAACAGCAAACTTTTTAATACCCATCCCTGCTTTAACAATATTTTGTGACTTTTCTAATGTGGATCGATCGCCGCTAATTCGTCGATAACCCACTAAAAGATAAGCCTGAGTTGTGCCTTTTAGTTGCTCAAAGAAAGAGCTCTTTTTGGGAGAAATAATTCCGCTTAGGGGCGTGGTTAGCATCTGATTTCATCAAGGCAAATCAAAGCCAGAGAAAAATCTGCAATCTTCATTCGGAGCAATATGCAACCGTAATGACTCTTGAGAAATTGTCGGGTGGCGGCATGGTTTCATAATGCTTTCTTCTTATGACGACTGATTTCAAGATTTGAATTGACTTCGTTACCGCTGAAAAATCTGGGTGTTTGCGAGTTTTCTCATTGAGCAACCTGTACGCTTAAATCGAACTAATTTCACGATAAATCAATGAGGTTTATTAGCGCCCACCAACGCAGTGGGGTCACATCATGAATGAAATCATGAAACCTACTTCTGCATTTCACAGTTTTGTTTCGTCTGCATAGCAAAAGCGAATCGGCAGAAGTGTGCATGTGCATGAATCTCAATGTGTATAATCTACGAGCACATGTGTTTTTGTTGTTTTCTCCTTCGCATTCCTTGTTTGTGAACTGCGGTTTTAACTAATCAACTTGTAAAAATGGGGCGACTCAGAGATAACCAAACTGTTCCAATTATCCGGGACCTCGCTTTGAACCCTTTCGTGTCCTCACGGTAAGCTTGAACTCTACACTCACCATTATTTTTAACTTTTATGTTTTGTTTGATTTTATGATTTTTATTTAACTAATATTTGGGGTTCTTTAGGTCCAACCATTCTGTTCGAAAGGCTGGCCAAGATTTTTCTCGTGTTCAGCTTTTCGATCCAGAAAGTTATGCCAGTTTTACATGACTGATGAGCACTGGAGCGCTCGCGCTCCAAGGATGATGATGAAAACCCCATAGAAAGGCAACAAAAAGGTCCGCTGATTGTTCGGAAGTTTCGAGCTCACAGAAGATAAGAAAGGTTGGTACACCACCCATTTAAACTATGACACTAATTAAAAACCCAAATAATATTATTTATCTATTATTTTTCAAATTATTCCAGGTCAATCACCCTCTGTCCTTTCCCAATCAGCGGGATAAAGGAGAAGCTCAGTACCACTTCAACGACCAAACCGTTCAGTTCTTCATGGATCAGTTTGAGAATTTAAAATTCGACAGTGTGCTTTGTGTCGGAACCCCCAGCCTTCATCAACACATCACAACTCTTCCAAGGTCTTCAAATCCTTCCTCTTGGACATTGACGACAGATTTGTAAGCTTTTAGTTTATAAGTAAAATGCTCCAAGTTTCTAACTTTGGTTCATTTTCTCAGCTGAAACTTCATCAGCAAGGATCGCATGTACAACATGTGCAATCACCATTTCTTCCAGGAATCATCATCATCCGAGTATCAGAAATTCATCTCAAAAGCTGGAAAACTGGCAATCGTCGTCGACCTCCCGTTTGGCGTCAAAGTGGAGCTCATTTGGCATGGATGTCTCTCTGGAATTCTTTCGGATTATGGAAAAGTGAATGATAGCAAGGCTGAGAGTAAGTTTGTGGATTCTTAAGGTTTTTGAACATGATATGTTCGAAAATATTAATCCGACCATAATTTTTATCTCTTTTATAGTATTCTGGCATCTTCCCTTATTCATGGAAGGTCATATTTTGAGCAGGTGCCTAG
This sequence comes from Orchesella cincta, assembly GCA_001718145.1. NCBI lineage: Eukaryota > Metazoa > Arthropoda > Collembola > Entomobryomorpha > Orchesellidae > Orchesella > Orchesella cincta. The sequence goes on from LJIJ01000575.1 coordinate 68,947, forward strand.
CTCCGGGTTAGAAATGAGTGACTTTCATGTCGAGTACCTACCGAAATCATACAAGTATTCTGGCGCGTGAGTGCAAACAAACATCATAATTATTGGTTAGTCAATTAAAAGTGCTTCAAAAATGACTAATTATTTAGGAAACCAGAAGTAAATCATCCCCAATCAGAGTTTTCACGACGGTACCACTCTCCAAGTTATTCCCCGAGAGGACTATCGTACTGCGATAATTGCTCAAAATGGTGGATAAGCTCAATTTACATTGTGATTCGTGTGAAACATGCACGACGAAGGTGATTTCACTCAAATAAAATATACTTCATATTTTAAAAATACAATAAAAGAAATTACATAAATTATTGGTTTTTTATGTGCAGGATGGTGGTAAAAGCTACGTGCATTGTTACAGTGCGAGAAATGTGTGAAGCCGAGCTGGAAGCATTGTTCGAGATGCCAGATCTGTCATTTAGCTGATTCTCCTGACAAGTGCGTCGCTAAAGAGGCTGAATCCAAAACTGGATATCCTAAGTCCACCAAAAAGCAAAGGCACAGCTTCAAAAAATCCTAACACAACAAATTGTCAATTTAAAACTAAGACTGTTTATTTATTACAGTAAAAATACAATTTATTGTTGTTATAAATTACTCAAAAATGTTGTAAAAAACTATAATTACTCTTTTTTACTCAATTTGATTTCAACAACGATTCCATGCACCCCTTTCATGTGAACTCTCAAAATATCCGAATCTGTTGAAGCCCTTTTTGCACACTCCACATCAAAAGGTCTTTCTCCCCGAATGAATAATGGAATGACTCTTGAGATGGTCTCTCCTCTTGAACTGGAGATTACAACCAGAACACTGAAACTTCTTCTCACGATGAGATTGCATATGCCCTCTTCAACTGGGTATCGGAGTACAGTTCCTTCCCACAAATGTCACAGACACAAATCGGATCCTGGGCAACTCCAGGTGAGAGCGCCGTGAGTTTTCAGCGCACATTTAGAAGATATCTCGCCTTCCACAAGTGGGGCAAGTGAAGGCGCCTTCTCCAGTGTGAATTCGAATGTGCTCATCAAAAGTGAACTGATCTGCGTAGCTTTTTGGGCAGTGCGGGCACAGAAACCTAACTTCTTCGTGGATCCTTGCCACATGCTTCCTAAATCTCCAGGAAAAGGAAAGGCTTCACATCGCTCGCCATTTAAATTTAGCTTGGAGCATGCACTGTTTTGAAATGCCGTCCAAACTTTCTTTTGAGTAGAAGAGTAGCCATCTGCCCATTTTTCCACACGTTTCCCCGTTTCTTATCATCAAATATTCTGTGTTGCTTTTGAGGCGTGGAGTCTGAGAAGATCCGCAGTTAAAATGACTTTTCGCAGGAATGCAATCAAACATCTTTTTGAGCTCCTTGTGCTCAATTGAGCAGTGTCTGTAAAGATTGTAGATTGAGGTGAGGGTGCAGAGCGTCGCATTCTGGACAAAAGAGCCGTTTGCTCGGAGCATGCTTCAACATGTGCTCCAGCAACCCATCCAAAGTGGAACAGGAGACTGAGCAGGATTTGCAGGAGTGAATTTTATCACCGTGAAGCTTCAAGTGGGTGATGAGCTCCTCTTTGAATCATAATTCACGGGTCCACACAAATATCACATTTCAAACGAGTTGCAAAGGGGTCATGCACCCAAAACTTGTGAAGGGTGAGATTCACCTTCAAAATGAAGGTTTCCGAACACAGGTTGCAGGAGTGGAAGATCTCTTCTCCATTTGGACCGGAAGTGGAGTAGTATCTTGTTCGTGGGAGAGGAGTGCTCCGGCGTAGTGCTGCAGTCCTTTCTCTGATGAGCGGAAATCACAGCGCTTGCACTTCTTAAATAGCTTTCCTCTTTTCTTCCCATCCACTTGTTCGTAACTTGTGTCGAAATATTCAGATAAGGTTGAATTACGGGTCTTGCGATGCTCCCTCCGATGCGCGAGAAACTGGGGGAGGTGGGCAAAGTGCTTGTCGCATTCACTACAAGTGTGACCCAGAGTTCCTTTACGTCGCTTGGCTGTTGAAGCTGTAGTGTTCACGAGATTCTTTCGTTTTCTATTCACTCTTTCTTCTTCTGGGCTGTGAAAATAGTGACAAAATGATATAGCTTTTGCAGCACATTCATGCAATAAAATTAAAATGCCAAAGATGGCCAACCTCCAGTCTTCGTCCTCATTATTAACATCACTGTCTTCATCTGCTTTACTTATTTCCTCGGGTTCCAGCTCATTTTCGTTTCGTCATCATCACCTCCACAATTTTCCAGGGGGCTTGCAGGTGCTCCCTCTTCGTCATTCATTACAGGTTCAGCTTCCAACTCCACTTTTACTGAGCGTTTGATAGATTGACGACGAGGTTTTCTATTACTGTCTCCATGTTGGAATTATGATCCTGATGAATCTACTGGACTCAACCTTTTCACGACTACTGGTGCCACTGGCTCATCTTCAAGGAAATTCTTAGCGAGTCATCAAGCTCTGAAGATAATTGAAATTAATGAATTACAACTACCCACATTTAATTTTTACCAACAAACATATCGTACCTTCTTCCGCCTCACGTTGTTTTGTAAGATGTTTGAATCTATCAAGAAGCTCCTTACATTTATCAGTAACTCCAGGATTCTTGATTCCTCCAGATCGACTTTGACGCTGGCTCTTCTTCTCTTATTCTCCACTCGAACTTCTGTTTCATTCTGTTGGATGAGAACCCGAATTTTCGCAGCCGCTTTTTCAATTTCTTCGTGTAACTTGGCTATCTTCACCGCCAACTCATAGCAATTCATACACAAGCACCTTCCAACTTCCACCCCACCACAAAATGAGTTTAACTTTGAATTCCTTCCAACCACATATTCACAAACGACTTTAAAGTTTGGAACACGCGTCTTTTGGCTATCATCATCATCTCGAACCTCCAACTTGACTATTTTGTCAAGGCAGAAAAGACAGTTTGATAGCACCACAGCCGCTTTCAATTTAGACATTTTAGGACGACGCAACTGCCACTGTAAAATGCTAAACTGTGGAAGAAAATGGACATTAAATTAAAGTGGAATTCGGCAGCCAAAATATGACAGATTCCAATGTTTTGGTTTCGCTTTCACAAACCCAAAACATGCAAGGGAAACAGATGATGTTACAAGTATTACACGCACGCTGTCTCGCTTAGGTATTCACAACCATCATGATCGTGATGTGATATCCACGAGGAACAAAGCAAATGCGCTTATGTGAATAACAGCTTTATCTCTGCAGAATTTTCTATTTGTTTAAAACAATGATCCAACTTTAATTTACCTACATTTCAACAATTAGCATATTTCTGCATGTTAAGTTTGAGCACAATTGACAATATGCCTTTGTCCGTAAGAAGTAGGTCAAAAAAATATAATTTTACTTTCAATGAACATTTGTTGCAAGTTTAGATGCAGAAAATGAGTTTTGAAGTGCAACATTAATTAAACCTTTACAAGAAAGAAGTGACATTTAAGTATTTTCAAGTTTCAGCTAATTAATACATTATTTCCCGTACTGTAGCAATGGTTCGCCAAATTTTCAAGATCCGCCACATCACTATCACGCTGCTTTCCATTCCACTGTTCCTCGTTTTCATCAAGAGAAATTTCAGAGCCGGCATCAGTTCCACTTCAAACAACCACGACTATAATGATTTCGATTTGGAGTTTGTTGAGAATAACTTGATGGAATTGGACCAGGGTGATCCACAACTTGTAAAATATTCGAGAATCAAGTACCTTTCACCCCCATCCAAACTACCGTATCAGTTGAATGGAATTCACGCAACAACCATAAATCACACCGATGTATTTAGTGAATTGATTGCTAAATGGTTTCAAAACAAGGTTGGTTTGCAATTATTGGAATTAATTCAAAATAATATTGTTTTAACATATTCAAATATATCTAGAAAAATGGGATTTTCATCGAAGCTGGAGCCCACACTGGAGCGCAGTCTTCACACACATTGATGCTGGAAATTCAACATAACTGGACAGGTCTTTTGTTGAATGCAACCCAACGCTGGTTCCAATTTTGAGACAGCGACATAGAAAAGCTTGGATTGCTGACGTTTGCTTATCGCCAGCCCAAGTTCCGCGATTTGTGAGCATTTGGAATATTAAATTCAGTATGGAAGCTGCTGCAAATTGTAAATTTTTAAATTTCATAATAATTCCAGAGCAATTTTTTCAACGATTATAACTACACGCAAACTGGAAGACTGGAAACATCTCTGAACAAAGTTAAATCCAACAGCTCAATTCTGTATGAAGTTTATAGCATTCCCCTTTATACTTTAGTTGCAGCGCTGGGGTACAAAGAAATTGATTTCTTTGCTTTGGACGTGGAGGGAGCGGAAATGGAAATATTATTAACTATTCCTTTTGATTTACTGACGATTAAGGTAATTTAATTCATTACTGTTCAGAATATACAAATTTGCAACAAATATTTACCCGTTTAGGTACTCACGGTTGAAGAGTTCTACCACCGCCAGCGAAACATGCTTGGGAAAATGGACAAGTTTTTAAGGGAAAATGGAATGCATTATGTGGGTCTTCTTGAGAAAGATCGTGTCTGATTTGTCAGGAGTTAATCAGAGACGAAAGCTGAATGAGATCGCAGTGTAAATTTATGTGTTTATAGAATTTTATTCCATTCCAATGAAGTAGACAATCTGAAGCATAATAAATATTATCTGAAATACAAAAGATTTACTTTTTCTTTGGAAATTAAATTTGTTCACATTCACATAATTGTTTTTGCAAACACAGCATCACAGACATACGGAGCTTGTATCATTTTTCTCATGCGATATCCATTTTTGGTGAGAAGCTGTCTTATTTTAAAGAATGTTTCTGGATAAGCCTTCGGATTTGTCTCAACGCTTATAACCTAAAGTTTTACAAACTGTTATAAAAAGTTACAAGGCATATTTTACATGAGAAATTCATAAAATTTTACCTTAATATTGATTTTGTCAAATGGGATACTTTCCAGGACAGCATACTCACTTCCTTCCAGATCCAAACTTAGGTAATCTATTTCAAACTTTCCTATCGCCAATAATAGCGAATATAATGGAAAGCACTGGACCTCAAATGGTTCCGTGAAATCATTGGCAAGTCTCTCAGGAAAGAACTTGGGAATGTTTCCTATTCCATTCCATCGCTTGTGTCTAACCATATTAATCTGCAAAAATAAAATTGCAATAATTTTCCATTTTTGCTTGAAATATAATGTGATAGTTTATGTTTCTTACTTGGTCCGATTTTTTGGAAGGTGAAAGACATGAACTTGCAACCCAAGCGTTTCTCTTTATGCTGAGTAATTTTTCTCTTGGAACTGGATCTCCTTCGACCAGCAACCCTGTCCAACCATGATAAACTTCAAAAGGCAGCGAGTTGGAGAGGAATTCTCCGTCATTTGCACCAGCTTCTATGAAAAATCCTTGAGTCTAAATTATGTATAAATACAGCAATTTCATTTTTTATACAAAAAAACGCAACGGGGCAACGTGAAACTTAATTAATATCTCCCTATAATTGAAGATTTCAACGTGTAAAAACGTAAATCGTGGTAAGTTATTGACAAATTGAGATAGTAACCTGATTTTTTAAAAGTTGTTGAACAAACGCACACCAACCACAACCGCTTTGGTCAAGTTGCGCTCATCCAAGGAAATTGGAGGTCCAGTCATGAATTTTTCCTTGATAACATTTATCAACCTCGGGTCATCATATTCTAAAGTTGAAAAGTTAATTTTGATTTCACTTGCGTTGATTGTATCGTGTAAAAAGTTTTTGAAAATTAAATGATAAGCGATGAAAGAAGTATTATAAAATAGGGCTATTAAAATAATGCAAAGAAACGTGAGAAACGCTTTGGTTGTAATTTTAGAAAACATTGCTACAAACTCGCTAAATTCACATGAATAATTGTTCCAAATCGTTGTAAATCACACAAACTGACCGTGTAGAAGATTCAGCACTGAAATTCTCGTGATTTCACAAAAATTTGTCTTGTAATCGAATTGCCTAAATGTTACGCAACAAAAATTCTTCTGCACAAAATGATCTATGTTTATGGCCTTCATTTTTGTATATTATGAACGAAATGATGTATGTAATAAATAAACTTGCATCAGAGTGCATTTGTGTGTATTTCCATTTTCCATCATTTATTTATCTGAAACCACACAAAAAAACTAAAACATTATTGTTTATTTAACGATTGCTCTTGCTTCGTTATCGTTTCTCTATACGTATAATTGATTCTTTGATTGTTGAAATTGAAAGCTCATCGCACAGACAGTAGAGCAGAGCTAGTTAAAATGTATGTATGTTTCGTTGCAGTTTTTTTATTAATGAGACGGCACTCCACACAATTGCTACAAGATGTTTTTGGGATTTCTAGCGTACAAAGGTAAATTATTGAGTATATTTTCCGAAAGGTTGACCACATTTTTGCTGTTGGCTAAGCTAAAACAGTTATTAATTATTCGAATAGGAATTCAGTATTGAAATAGGGATGTTGAGGATTGAACACTAGACTCTTACACTGTACCTAAAAAATTATATCCTACCTGGGATCATATTATCATCATCATCATCGGTCCTAAATTTCTACGATTTAGGCTTGAACAACAAAATATTAAAATGTCTTGATTTTTTTTTCATTCATTTTGACTTTCGAACGGGGCTCCAAATTATTTGATACAGATTTGAAAGGGGCTTTCGGGAACGGGCTTGTCCATATATTTCAAGTGGAGCTTGTAAAGACCAGTGGACCAGGGCTTGTAAGTCAGCGTGCAAGTTCCGTTCGCGTTGTTTCGAATTGAGACATCAGGCTTGCTTGTTCCTTCCATTTGATATTGAAGCGGAGCTAATATAGCAAATTTAGGATGTCTTTCGACCAGTGGCTCATGTCTGTGTCATTGCTGACCACGATTAACTTCTAAAGGCAGCGAGATGAAAGGATTTCTCCATCATTTGTCTCAGTTTCTTTGAAAAATCTGTTGGTCTAAATGGTTCATAAATAGAGCAATATTATATTTTGGAAGCAAAAAATGCAACGGAGCACCGTGAAACTTACTTACTCTTCAAATAATAGCATATTTTAAAAGCGGTTGTGATTTACTTTGTATTCATTCTATACAGCAACACCTGCTCTACTCTAGTAGTATTCATTCCTGACTTTATACTCTAATTAGAAAGGCCATGGAAACTCACTTAAAGAAAGAGAACAGTCTGAATAATCAGAGTAATTCTGTATCAACAAAAATCCAAATATTTTGATTCCTTAACAGAAATCACGAATGCACAGTTAATTTAAATTAAGCACTGGCATTAATTTTTCTTTGCTGAAGTCAACATCAAATAAAGTGTTTACGTCATATTTTTATTGGAATGGGATTCAATATTTACGAGGTAAAATTTTACTCTTCTAAATGTAACTGAGATTGTTAAAATTTGTAAGAATTTAATTAATATTTATGGTTTAAAGTTAGTTCATAATCGGTAATCCTATGAAGGTTTCTTTCGCCACGAACACGTAACTTACGCTGAAAAGGGCAGTAAATGTCAATAATCAAACGAATTTGCAATTAAATATCGTTAAAACGATCATTAACATGTCTAGTGGACAGCCACTTATGATGAAAACCCGATATATATTGATCTGCACCAAAAACGCGTACTATCATCAATCCATGATTTGATAATATGCGTCCAAATAAATGTCAAACAAATATTTTCTGAATTCGTATATTTTCCATCATTTTTATTGGGTCGTTTCGCAGACACGTTTACGTAGTATTTTGCAACAAAGAGTTACAGTAGTGTACTGATTATTGTTTTCAAATACGTCAAATGAAAGCAAGCCACCTTCTACATATTTCACGGTTTTTTTCATGAACTGAAGAGTGCACGCTTGCCTTTGTTCGTTTTCCGAAAGCTTTGTATAGCACCCGAGCGGCGATGGAAGGAAGTAAAGGAAGATTTTAGAAGCGTACAATCTCCTTGATAGTCTCTCGCGTTATGCGAGCTTGAGTTGTAAACTAAACTACTCGTTTCTCGTAAGCTTTGCTTTATTCTTCTCTGTCACTACTTGCATTGCTCTTGTAGCTGAGATTAGAACTGAATTAGAGACATTAAAGTGAAGGGAGATGTACGTGTATTATGTGATGCTGCTGATGATGAAGTGCTTTTCATGGATGTTATCAAAATGAGTTGCACAGTATTGGTTTACGGCAGTTAAGTGAAATGTTTATTTAGTTTTTTAAGGTAGTAAGACAAATTCAGATACCTTAGGATACAAATGGCACCAAACGAAGCACATTTACTATTTTAATATAAAAGCATGAATGTGATTATGACTAGTGGACTATTGCTAATTGTCTTGTTCCATGCTGTGTACCCGACAAAATTTCTGAACATAATTAAAATTCCAATTACTATTTTAGTTATGAGTGTAAACAGGCTTATTGTGTAAATTAGCTGAATTGAATTCGGAATGTAGTACACTTTTTGCAAATAAAACAAAGTTTAAGTTGAAATTAAAGTAGATTATTATATGCTAACAGCCAGGCCCGCAACCACGTTTTTAAAACTGGAGGGTGCAGCCGTAAAAATTTGCGGCCCCAGTTTTTCAATAAGTGTTTCACACTTGCTACTTAAAAATTGCAGATTCTAACATAGCCGAAAACTAAACATGCAAATAAATAACGTATTACAAACATTGCTACAAGACACTTCGTTATGACCAGATTTTAATGCTGTACCCACAAATACATATAAAAACATGCAAAACACGACTTCATGTACAAAAATTTGATTGCTGAATCAGTAAAGGTCTTCAAAGTTTGAAGCAAGCCATAGATAACCCATAGAAGGTGACACCTTGACTGCAATTTTGAAAACCTAAACTTAAAAACAGTTGTAGATATGGAATACTAGGCCAAACGTTTGATAACTTTAAGACTACTTGAAAAAATAGATTTTGAATTTCGATTACATCTATGAATTTTTTGTGAAACCGCTGTAATTTGCATCCATAATTGCAATCAACCTGTCAGAAGTATGTTTACATTTATAATTGCAAAAAGGTTAGGTGTTTTAACCTTTCGGTTCAGAAGTTATATTGCTTTCGTCCGACCTTATATGTAACCCTTCTTTTAATACTCCCCAGTTTGACATGGCGTCACTTAGGTATTTTTAGTAACCGTCATAGGGGTTCTAGAACACCCGGAATTCGTTCTTAATCCTTATTTAAGCTAATACAATGTGGGGTGCATCACGGTTGTTAATCCTGGGAAAAAATCGACAGCTGTTCGTAGCAGAATCCCCTCAAATGGTTCAAAACATCATTAAATATTTGTGAATTAACATGTTCGACCAAAATAATCGCCTGAACCTTTTACACTCATAATTACAAATTTTCCTTGCTGGAGAATTACAGAATAAAAGCCTTTGTCATGGTTGTTTCCGCACACCAACATCTATGCTTTTGGCACCAATGAGCTTTTACAGGACAAGTGTGCCCTGGCTTGAAAATTCCCATAAATCGTTGAAACCCTGTTCTGGAGGAAACCTTGTTCTGCTCTACAGAACCGTTTCTGCCAAACTAGAAAGCAATTGTGGTAAATCTGAGATTAGACTGTAATTTCCCAAACACAAAGTGCTATGTACATTCTCATGTAAAGTACTGTAACGTAGTTTTATTGAATTTTGCATCCTTTAATCTTCAAATCGATAAACTGAGTTCACCCCGAATTTGACGACCTGACACTTCTCTTTGTACTCCTCATTTGAATTTCGAGAAAACATTTGCTGAAAAACATCATAGCATAGCACAAGGACTTAATTTTTGTCTAAAACATCATGTCTAACAACAAGTCAACTAACTGCTCATTTCGTTTTTAGAAACAAAGATTCTGATATGGAATATACAGGCAAAATTTTAAATAAAAACTGAGTTTTACAGATCACAAAACGTGGTTCGGGTTACCATCATTATTTGCTAATCCATCCAACCTCATCCTTGATCCGCTAATCAATGACCAAACTTACAATTTCAGCATTAAAGATATAATTGCTCCGGTTTGGAGTTGCAAATAAATATCATTTTGAATTTGTACAAATAGAGAATCTAATTGACTATTGAAAACTGGCATCCCAAGATCTTAAAAATAGCATATATAAGTTATCACAAATTTGAAAATTTAGGCTGACGGTTAAATTTAGCAATCTGAAAACGTTCAATATTGGGAATTCATTCATGCTCAAAATCAAATTAAATAGGTGTTTCGTTTCTGTATATGAAGCATAAGTTTAATTTTTTGTATTTTAGTTACTAGCAATACATTCAAGAATAAGCAATATCAATTGTACGACGCTTCAACGAGATAAACTTGTAGATCTGGCAGTCAATTTTCAGAACATGTGCCATTAGAAACTGGCTACATTGTGCCAAAAACCGTATTGCGTTTTCCTTTGGAAATGAACTCTTTCATTAGCTCATTCAAGCACAACGAATCCACTTCATTTCGGTATGCATTAATCACGCAACAATGGGTTAGTCTTGCTTGTGTCATTGTACTTCAATCTCAAGTCTTGTCTCAAGTAGGTTTTAATTCGTCGCAGCATAGAAAAGCTTCGCTCAGCTCCAGCAGAACTGCATGGCACGACTAATAAATGCTTCAGGTACGTTGAAACGTCCGGAAAATAACTTCTGGTTTCAGCAGGGAAACCTTTAAATTCATTCACAATGTTGCTGATACTATTCCAGTCAGTCTTCTTGGCGTTTTTCAATACTTCAATCTGACTTTTAATGTTGTCAAAGTTCCAATCATAAAAAAGGCATACTTCGTACAATTTTCCTGAATTGGAATCTTCACAGGGAGCGTAACTTAAAAGGGCGTCTTCACATTTTAAGTACATGGCCAATAACCACTTTGATTAAAACGTCGATCAATTTCAGAAATAATGACTTCAATGAACTCAAAATAGACCGACTGCAATTTTTGTTTAGCATTCTCAAAACTCCGTGGAACGTCAAAGGTTTTAAAACGTTTTGGTAAAGCCCCGTCCATTAAGTGTGGCGGAAGGATGGCGCAGACTTTTTGGACGCCGATTTGCTGAAAATTTGGTGGATGGGTACATTTTAATGCGTAGTTTACGAATCTGAAATAAGAAGAGGACTTTGATCGTGGCGCTCCTAAGAGGAAAATTTTAAAAATTAACACCATTTTCCCGCAGTTTTCCTATAGTTTTTTTCCACGATCGATGCCGTCTTCTTTTATTTCAAGATTCGTAATCTACGCATTAAATGTATCCATACACCAAGTTTTCACAAAATCGGCGTCAAAAATTGCGCCTCCTTCCCGCCAACTTAATGGACGGGGCTTTACACTGCGCTGTCTCCCCAAAACTGGATCCGAAAGACTAAATTCCAAACATTTCTCTCTCATGATCCCCCAAAGTTCCTCAAACTTTCTAAAGTTTTCATGTTTGAAGTTCAATACTGTTGTAATAGCCGTATCACTGATTCCAAAGAGAGTTGCATTTTGTTGCTGCAAGATCTTACTTAGCCTCTCACATGGACTGAACACCTTTTTTGCGATTAGCAAGGTTAAGTAAAATTCTGCTTTCTCCATCTGTGATAGCAAACCTTTTGCTTTCGTGGCAGCTTTGTCAGACGAGGTCGACAAATCTCCACAAAATAAGGTATTTTCATAACGGAAAGTATGGCGTCAACTGATTTAACTCTTACGGTCCATCGGGTTGGACACAAGGGACGAGGTCTAATTGATACAGTTTCGTCCGCTTCGTCCAAACCGATTTGATTGAATTGAGCCATTCGTTTAGGTGATCCACGTATTAAAGTTCCCAGCTCATGAACCGTACTAAGAGAGTCACGGTTGGACACCATTGCTTTAGCCGCGTTTGGAGTGCTAGGTTAAGTGAATGATTGTAACAATGCACAAACAGAGCCTTTGAGTTTTCTTTCAGGATTCGGGATTGAACTCCTTTGTATTTGCCAGCCATTTTGCGGCTCCATCAAAACATTGTCCACGTATGTCACCCAAAGGAAGGTTGAATCTTTGGAGCGCATCCAGAATCAGTGAAACTAAAGAGTCACCAGTTGTAGATGCGGTTTCATACAATCCCAAAAAATACTCTTCGGGCTCGAATAATTCATTTACGATTCTGATGCTGATTGAAACTTGTTCTGAAATTGAGACATCACTTGTCTCATCCACGATAATACTGAAGTACTTGGCTTCCCTGATTTTAGACATCATCCGTCTCAGTATCATGTGTGATACAATCTGCAAAATTTCATTTTGGATGGCCCATGATGTAAATGATTTTGAACGCTGCAACCAATTTTCGAGTCCGTTTATGTCTTTAGAGCGGAGGAGTAGAAGTTTTATGAAATTACCATTGTCATGCTCGTCACCTCTGAATGACATTCCTTGTTGTGCCAGAAACATAGCGGTTGTGAAGATAGAACGAAGATAAGTTCTTGCTTTTTCTTGAGAGAGTAAGTCAGCCGTGATAAGCTGGTCCGTGACCGGTTCACTTTCCAGCGTAGCTAACATTGTTAGTGACTTTTATGAAAGTTGCTCGATTCATGCCGATGAAACTTCTCATAACCTTTTCTCCAATTTCCAAATCCTGTTTTCAAGAACGCATCATCTTGGTTTGTGCTCTCGGAATGTAACTTGAGGTTGCTTGCTCGTAGGCAAACAAAGCAAAGCACTTTCCCCAGTGTTTCGTTGAAATGAAGCCAAGGAAATCGGCTGTACCACGATGTCTGGAATTTCACAGTTTTTGAATTCCAGTGCTGAGTTGGCAAAATTAAAGGGTGAAATGCACTTTGTGGAAATACTGAACTTGGAAAATGCAGAGTACTTGGAGAGGCTTCTACATAAAAACATAAACGTTTTATTTTTACATGAAAAGCCTTCCATTAAAACGGGAAATAGCTATGTATATGGCTTGGTTCATAATTCACACCCGTGACATCTGCTCGAAGAGACTGGCCATCGTTTTTCTGGCAACCGAGGTCAATCCTTCGGATGCGGATGATGGAGTACTCAGACTGCACATCTGTTGCTTTTAGTTTCTCAGCTGGCTCTAAACAAATGAAATAAAGAAGGTTTTTTTGTCAATTGATCCTTTTCAAATCAGTTTGCAGTTTATGAATTAACTTATTACCTTGCTCTCCGATTGGATTCACTTCAACAGCAACATGGTTCAAAAGTTCTGCTTCAGGTTCGTCTGAAACTAAGATAAGTACAAAATCTTAACATTAAAGTAGGTTAATAAATCAACGACGGAAACCCCACATGCCCCACCTCATTTCTACTACTCCATGCAAAATATAGTACCTTGATTTTGTGCTGACTGGCGGCTTCTTAGGGAGTCCTTTGAATAACCAACTTTGAAGGAACGATTGTGCAGGAGCCGGTGCGGAGCCTTCAGACACTGATTTTCTCTTTGACATTCTGAGTGAAAAGGAGAGTAGTTACATGCTCAATCTGTGTATTTTAGAAGTAAAGCTAGTGTTTTTATTGTGCTCAATGCAATGTCAAATTCTACTTTTTAAAATCCAACCAGATATGAGGTAATCCTAAAAAAGACAAACAGTTGACACGCACACGAGTAAATGAAACAATATGTTTACGTTTGTGTAATTTGTTTTATGAATGGGGTGAAAATTTATTATGTGACGTAGTTTTGTTACATCTAAACATTTCTTTGTTTTGTTCAAAAGGGAACGTGGTTTGATATACAATCCAATGGGTTTATGCATACGGTGAACTCATCAACATTTTTCATAAGTTTATTACAAATTTTGAGGAGGAGCAAACTGGGGGGTTTGGAAAAATAAGTGGGAGGTCTGACAAAATTTCAGAGGGGTACTGGAAACCCCCCGGACCCCAGTGGTTTGCGGGGCTGCTAACAGCTTTTTGCAATAATGATGACTTGAATCTAACAGTCATGACTTTTTAAACCACTTTCGGCTTGCAGGTTCATCAACAGACTTCGACTTTCACTGCTGAATTCTGTCATTGGTTTCTTAACTACGTAGAATTGATTTTCAACATAATGCTGCAGCTCTGGGGTTGTCGTGTTTAATTCACCCCAAAGAAATTTCGAGCAGTTTAAAGGCCACACCCACATTAGTGACTTATTTCCAGTAATCCTACACGTCTCTGCAAGGTCAGGGTAAGAAAACCAATTGATGAATTCTTCCACCATGCATACTTGCTCTAGTCTTGTTTCCAAAATTTTCACTCGTGTATCTGCCTCCTGTCATAAATAAGAAACGAGTCAAAGTTACGCAATACTACAACATTCAATGTGTGACGAGTCTTTACCTGGATTTTTTCTCTAACAAAATCAATTAAAAATTGCGCAAAGTACTTCAGCATACGACCACTAATAAAATCCACTGTTATAATGAAGATGCATTTCGGGAACTCTAGGCTATAATTCTCTTCATAAAACATCTTCCAACCCTTATAAAAATAGTAATCCAGTGTTAGTAACTGACCAGTAAAACTGTAAAAGCAAGTTATCGGTGAAAACTTTACCATTCGTATTAAAATGTGGACTCCCAAGAGAAACACAAGTGTGAGAACAAACGTCAATAACAAATATCCAACTGCTTGTCCTATTTCTAATAAATATTTGATGGCATTTCTACCCCACACGTACTTTATCATTTGCCGGATTACTAAAAGGCATGATATTACTGCAGATAACTGAAATAAAAATATACAGTTTCTATTGAAAATACCGTGTAACAGTCCCAATACAACATAAAAGTTTTAAACCTTACACTTGACAATTTGTAGTCCAACCAAACCGTAAGGAAGTTAGGGGAAAGAATATTAATAAAAACTAAGCTTATTACACATCTAAGTGAAATGCCGCCCAACTTTTGAATAAGATTGCTGTGTACAGTTTTCGTTGGTATGGTAATCATTAAAATTATATAGTAAAATATGACTAAAAAAGTTGATAAAAGAAAATGTCTACTCAAAAAAATAATTTTTAAATAAGATTTATCTTTAGGAACAAGTTTCAAACTCTCATTTTCTAACTGGCTCCACTCTTCGGTAGTGATTTTTCCAATTCCACAACTCGCCATTATTATGTTGTAACCAACCCAACAGCCCATTGCAAACCATAATATCTGTAAATGAAAAAGCAATTCATTAAATTCGCGCGAATAATATCTGTATAAGTTTGCTTAGCTTCTCACGTTTACAATAGACCAAATACGCATTGGCCATTGCATCTTTTTCCATTTTAAATCCATAAAAAGCTGCACAAAAGGTTCAGATAATATTTTTTCACGAGCATCCTGACTGGTTTGGAGTGCATGTGAAAGAATATACGTTTCTGGTAATTGTCGTGGATCTCTGCCGATGCTGACTATGTCACTGTAATATAAAGTACAAAACATTAGGTTATGAAGCCGCAACAAGACCAATTGAGAGTAATTATTACCTCAAGTCCATCGTGACATTCCAATCTTTTTCATTTTCCCCATTTTTCTCTATAGTTAAATATTTCACTCTTTCTGAACTGCTCAGGAAGGAAGTCATTATTTTTGGATCCTCAAAATGGACCGTGAGTGCCTGGTCCACGACATCTTTTCTATAATTAAATTCAGAGATGAAACCTAAAAACTAATGAAAGCTTTCATATTTGTAATGGTTTATTTTTATATTGTCCTTACAAGGCATCCATATTTTCACAATATTTGAGAACTGAAAACAAGTGGACCGCTGTGTCTTGGCTGGCATTTTGGGACAATATGGTTAGGGCGTCTTCCAAAAAAATTTCTTCTAGTTTGTTTTCTTTTAAATCCATCCTCATAAAATCCTGCATTAGTCTATGTATTCTTATGGAAACTCCTTTCAACTGAATGATTACAACTGAGAAATTCAATAGCAATTTAAGAGCGTTTCTATATTTTCCTGAGTGAAACAATCCTGTGAGTATTCTGTCAGGTTGAAAATATGATAGAATTCGGAGCAATTTTATTGCTTCTTCTCCATGATCCCGTTTGCCAATTAAATGCAAAGTCATCTTAAATGTGATGTACATAGTCTTTGTATACAGATTTGGCGAACTTCCAGTCCCGAAAAGAATTTTCGAAGACTTTCTAAATTGTTCCAAAAAAGAGCCGAATGCATTTGGCCACAGTTCACTTTCTCGACTAATGTAAGATATCGCATGTGTAAGTGCCAGTGGAAGGCGTTGCATCATTCTGACAAGTTTCAGAACATTTTCATCCTGGTCTTCATTTTGGATTTTGAGGCAATTTTTGACTAGCTCAACAGCTTCTTCTGTTGTGAACTCAGTTAATTCTAAAATCTCTGCATTACCAGTTGTCCTGATTTTGAATTGAGAGGTAATCAGTACAAAGGGTGGGCTAGGATTGGATTGTGCAAATTTTTTAAATTTTGGAAGGATTTCATCAGTCTCCAAATTGTCAAAGACGAAAAGACACGGTTTCCCAAGGAAGTGCATGAACACTTTAGTAATAATAGTGGCGGTGGATTTTTCCGTTTCATCATCATTTTTTGAAGGTATGTTCAAATGCTCTGTTGCCAGTATACGAAAGCTTTCTGTTAATGTCTCCTCCGTTTCGGCATTTAGCCATAATATTGCACCGACGAATTCTCGGCAGTACTTTCTAGCCAGTTCTGATTTCCCGATTCCTCCCATTCCAACAATTGACACTGTGTATGCCTTGGCACCTATGTCCGCATGTTTTTGCCTCTCAAATTTCTGGTCAAGATCTCGGAGCTCAGACTTACTCCCAGTGAAAATTTTTACAGGATGTGAAACATCAAAGTGAGCACGTGGATTCTTAAAAAAGTAAATTGGATCCTTTACGCCCATCATCAAAATGGGTGGAAATTGGGCTAATCGAGCACGTTTTGTCGTTTGTTTTGTCGTTTGTTTTGTTAGTGTATTAAGAAGCACCTGCACCTACAAAATTTCAGTTATTTGTTACAATTTTACTCTTGCATATATTATAATTGCTAAAGTATAACGATTACCTCATACAACATATTCAGCAAAGACGTGTCCCATGCTTTTTTCATGAACACAAAAGTCAGCACAAGCACAAAATATGAGCCAAATCTTGTATTCCGGTAGGCTGGATATTTTGGGATCTGGGCCTTTATGTAAATTGTATTTTTCATGTCTACACTCTCTGGTTTAATTGCATCCCTCTGGAATTGGCTTGGCTCCTCTTGACAAGACTGGTTGATAAAGACTCTCACAACTGGCTTCTCCACCGACTTTCCATTCTTCTCCTCATAAACTTTAAATTGGAAAGGGTAAATGAGGTCGCTGTAAATGTCCAAAGTTTTCCCATCAGCCGTAAAAAGGATGTCATTCATTCCATGACTCCCGGTGTAAATAACGAAGCAATCCACTTCATCCCTTACGCAAATATTCGTAAAGGTTTGGAATTCCTCTTCAATACCACTCTTTGTTAATTTTGACTCAGGAACTACATGAACGTCGAATCCAAGTTCTGGAAGAAGCTTTTCCAGGTAGTGAGAATCCACATCGGCCCCTTCCCGTGCTGGCATTCCTTTTACATTCATTATGTTCATGATGAGGGCTTGCCGCTTTCCTTTAATGAAAGGTCTGTCTCCATGAGCTCTATCCTTTGTAGAAATTATTAGAAAAAAACCTTTTAGTTGTTTGCAAAAATGCAAACTTTATTTGAGGTGAAAGTTCAGTAAACAAAGTTAGAATAACATACCTTGTAAATTTCGGGTATATTCATATCAACTATAAGTTTGTCAGTCGTTCCCTCCATAATGTCGTCCAGCAGCTTTGGTAGCTCTGGGGAAGACGTCAAATGTGAAAATTGCATGTCGTGTGCGTGCTAGTGAAGCTACTTCAATGATTAATCTTTACTCGAGTAATTCCGAGAATGTAGAAAAGTTGCCAGGATTCAGCTTCCATTTCATTCTTGCAGTTCTACAGAAACGCGTTAAAAATTATACCTTTGATAAAATACGGGTCGAATATCGCTGTTTTCGTAACAAAGAGTGGCTTCAACTCAAGATGAAATTAAATGAAATGTTAGAGCTAACTCTACTTATTTCACTGCCTCCAAAGCAGTGATTTTTTGCTGCCGGCAGCTTTATAATGCTCTCAGGCAGTGAAATACTACTTCCCTTGAAGGCAACAATATTTCTCTTCCCTGTGTGCCATGTAATCTCTCAGAAAATATAACAAAGCATGTTTTTTCTGCATTGCCTTTGCTACATTTCAACCGTTAAAAATCTGGAACCTTTCGTGCACCAGCTATACATAAATAGGTATTCGCATCTAATTTTTTATCTTAATGAATGTAAATATGGTGAGAACAGGTTCAATCGGTGGCTGTGGGTAGAAGAAAGCACGCTCTTTTTAATGGTGCTATTAACTTTCCTCTCTGAAGCCATTTACTACCATTCAACCACATTTTAAAAAAAGAAAGTGATATTCCTCTGCCTTGAATCAGCTGCATAATACCTATCTATGTTAGTAAACGCAGTTTGGCAGCAAAATATCACTGCTTTTGATGCAGTGAAATAATTTGACTTAGCTAACTGAAGACATATAAAATGGTCAACTTTTTGAAAATATTGATTAGCATGGAAATGTTATGGGACTTGACTTAGCTTTTAGGCGAAAACAGTTGGAATAGGACGAATCCAAACACATGAGAAAGCAAACCATGCTGACCGGATTTATGACTGATAATCCATTTGCTAACAAATCGAAAAAATACTAAACAGTATTCAATAAATCGAAAACGAATGAATTAAAAAAGTGCACTTCCACAGATGACGTGTTGATGTCAATGATGATGATGACAAGCCGGCAAAAACACTATATGTATATACCAGTTTATGTAGCCATTTCCCTTTCTTTACCTCTCCCTGATCACGGTGAAAGTAGTAAGAGATACAGGAAAGCAAGGCAAGTAGTGTTAAAGGAAGATTTTGCATAAGTACGGATTCCTTGTGTTGCTCTCGCGTTATGTGAGCTCGAGTTTTGCACCACGCTCTCAGCATCTCCTCTCTACTTTTGTGTTACTTTGTGTAGCTTGCTTTGATAGCGCTGCTTTATGCTATAAGGTAACTGAAAAGATGGGCATGTAAAGCTGACTATGATGAGACTGATAAGCAGACTATATTTCGTGGGTTTATGGCGTAGTTTAATTGAAACACTAAATGGCTTCTCACTAATCGTAAGAGAAATTACACCAGTAAAATATAGAGAAAACTGTTCAATTATCATATAATACTCTCAATAATTTCCTTACACTTTTTGTCATATGTGCATCAGTATATCTTATAATATCGTAAAAAGTCACACGAACTCCTAAACAAATTGATGTGATTTGAATGTGCCAGATAATACTACATTAAAAGGAAGCAGATTAAAAGCTAAAGATGAAATAATTTCCAATTTGGTGGAGGTGCTTTTCCCTTACCTTTGTCAATAGCTTTCATCAAATAATGAAGTTATTTACTTGAAAACTAGTATCTCACATCTTGTGAAAGGATTTCAATGCTGCCCGAGAATTTTACAAGAATCTGAGAGTTCCACCGACTTCAATCGGTGCTGTGACACGATTTTTAAGGTACTAAAACTTACAATGAGTCGAATTTCAGGAAGAAAATATGACAAGAAGCCAATATGTTTGATGGAAATGACTTTATATTTCGAACAAAAACGAATTTCAATAGCAAAACTACAATAAATTCATAAGAAAATATCAATGAAAAAAATCAATTTTTTCACCCTGTGTTGAAAAAAGGTTTTGATTCACGAAAAGACTTATTCTTGGCAAAAATGTAAACAGGAAAAGAGATAACAATGATGATGATGACGATGAAGCGATTTGTTTGCTCATAACGGTTTTGAATACCTACACCCAGTCAAATGAGTAGCATTTATCTAGACTTATTTTAGTCATATGTGATATGAGTGCGAATTTAAAATGTTTTATAAGAGCTTCAGAAGACGGGAAACGAGAGAGTAGTTAGCACAGAAATATTTTGGCTGTGCAAAGCAGCGTTTTGCATGCAATGTTTGATAATGGATGAAAGAAGCGAAAATAAACAGGGTTGAAATGGAAGATGTAAGTGAGCAAGGGATTCAAAACTTTTGGCTCACATGTACGGAAAATAAAGTGTGAAGAAAATGTGCTCGAGCTTTTTCGAGTTGCACATAAATATAATATTCCCACTTTGGAACGTATATTACTGCAATTTATACCGTTTCGCTGAAAAGTTGATAACTATGGAATTGTGTCAGGGAAACTCATGAGTTTGATGAAAATGTATGTTTTTTCCATGCACTTTAATTTGATTGGACTACAAACTTTTGTATTTATTTTTGCATTTTGATACTTGTAGCAAACCACAGAGACTTCTTCATCAGCCGAATTTCAAGAGTGGCTGGAGAAACAAATGATGCAGTTTGGTTCGATTGTCGTGTACAAAATACAGTGAATTGGAGTTTCGACACGCGTATCATTATTTATTGGAACATTTATCATTAAACTCATTTTATTTTAGCATTTTTATTAAATTCCATCCTTTCAACATATGAAATACAGCTTATTCTTAAATTACCCCTGTCTCATACAAGTTCAAAACAGTGCTGCTAATTTCATCTTTGAGTAGCTCATTTTTATCATTGCCCATCAACACGGAACCAAATGGCTTTGCACCTTCTTTTGACTCAACTTTAGCGTCTGGTTTGGGCTTCAATACAATGCTGAGGAGTGGAAGTGAGACCAGAAGTCCATAGATCTGGGCACGGCGGAATCGCCTTTTCAACGTCTCAAGCGAAAACCGTGGCAAGAGGTTCACTTGCAACGCTTCACAATATCTGACAAACGCATTGTGATAAACTTGGAGTATTTCATCCAAATTGGGAATTCTAACGGAGGTTCGGACGCTGCAGTAGAGAAAGTACGCGAGGTCAACGGTTGGACAAGCTTCCCTGTTAAGTTGGTAGTCAACAAGTGTAATTGCCACTGGCTTCTTTTCATCATTGTAGAGGAAAAGCATGTTATTTAGCCAGCAATCACCATGCGTTCCAAGCCAGCCAAGGCTCTAAATTGAAAATTTTCAGTCTCAGCTCATTTTTACCGTATTTTAGAATAAGTTATGCATTTTACCATAGTTGTAATCCTTATCTTCCTCTGGCTGAGACTGAAAATTTTCAATTTAGAGCCTTGGCTGCTTGGAACGCATGGGTGATTGCTGGCTAAATAACATGCTTTTCCTCTACAATGATGAAAAGAAGCCAGTGGCAATTACACTTGTTGACTACCAACTTAACAGGGAAGCTTGTCCAACCGTTGACCTCGCGTACTTTCTCTACTGCAGCCGTCCGACATCCGTTAGAATTCCCAATTTGGATGAAATACTCCAAGTTTATCACAATGCGTTTGTCAGATATTGTGAAGCGTTGCAAGTGAACCTCTTGCCACGGTTTTCGCTTGAGACGTTGAAAAGGCGATTCCGCCGTGCCCAGATCTATGGATTCTGGTCTTCACTTCCACTCCTCAGCATTGTATTGAAGCCCAAACCAGACGCTAAAGTTGAGTCAAAAAGAAGGTGCCAAAGCCATTTGGTTCCGTGTTGATGGCAATGATAAAAATGAGCCTACTCAAAGATGAAATTAGCAGCACTGTTTTGAACTTGTATGAGACAGGGGTACTTTAAGAATAAGCTGTATTTCATTTGTTGAAAGGATGGAATTTAATAAAAATGCTAAAATAAAATGAGTTTAATGATTAAATGTTCCAATAAATAATGATACGCGTGTCGAAACTCCAATTCACTGTATTTTGTACACGACAATCGAACCAAACTGCATCATTTGTTTCTCCAGCCACTCTTGAAATTCGGCTGATGAACGAAGTCTCTGTGGTTTGCTACAAGTATCAAAATGCAAAAATAAATAACAAAAGTTTGTAGTCCAATCAAATTAAAGTGCATGGAAAAAACATACATTTTCATCAAACTCATGAGTTTCCCTGACACAATTCCATAGTTATCAACTTTTACAGCGAAACGGTATAAATTGCAGTAATATACGTTCCAAAGTGGGAATATTATATTTATGTGCAACTCGAAAAAGCTCGAGCACATTTTCTTCACACATTTATTTCCCGTAATGTGAGCCAAACAGTTTTGAATCCCTTGCTCACTTACATCTTCCATTTCAACCCTGTTTATTTTCGCTTTCTTTCATCCATTATCAAACATTGCATGCAAAACGCTGCTTTGCACAACCAAAATATTTCTGTGCTAACTTACTCTCTCATTTCCCGTCTTCTGAAGCTTTATAAAACATTTAAAATTCGCACTCATATCACATATGACTAAAATAAGTCTAGATAAATGCTACTCATTCGACTGGTGTAGGTATTCAAAACCGTAGCAAACAAACGCTTCCTCATCATCATCATTGTTATCTCTTTTCCTGTTTACATTTTGCCAAGAAGAATAAGTCTTTCGTGAATCAAAACCTTTTTTCAACACAGGTGAAAAAATTTATTTTTTTCATTGATATTTCTATGAAAATTATTGTAATTTGCTATTGAAATTCCGAAATATAAAGTCATTCATCAAACATATTGGCTTCTCATATTTTCTTCCTGAAATTTCGACTCATTGTAAGTTTTAGTACCTTAAAAATCGTGTTACAGCACCGATTGAAGTCGGTAAACTCTCAGATCTAAATTCTCGGGCAGCATTCAAATCCTTTTCACAAAGATGTGAGATGCTAGTTCAGTAAAAAAACTTCATTATTTGATGAGAGCTAATGACAAAGTAAGGAAAAGCACCTCCAGCCAAATTGGAATTATTTCATCTTTAGCTTTTAATCTGCTTTCTTTTAATGTGGAATTGATCTGGCACAGTCAAATCATCACTTTTTTAGGAGTTTGCTGACTTTTTACGAAAAATATACTGATGCACATATGACAAAAAGTGTAAGGAAATTATTGGGAAGTATTATATGATAGAAACAGTTTTCTTATATTTTACTGGTGTAATTTCTCTTACGATTAGTGAGAAGCCATTTAGTGTTTCAATTAAACGTAGTGAATACGCCATAAACCCCACGAAATATAGTCTGCTTAGTCAGTCTCATCAAGTCAGTTTACATGCCCATCAGTTACCTATAGCATAAAGCAGCGCTAAAAGCAAAGCTACACAAAGCTACACACAAAGTAGAGAGGAGATGCTGAGAGCGTGGTGCAAAACTCGAGCTCACATAACGCGGAGCAACACAAGGAATCCGTACTTATGCAAAAATCTTCCTTTAACACTACTTGCCTTGCTTTCCTGTATCTCTTACTACTTTCCACCGTGATCAGGAGAAGGTAAAGAAAGGGAAATCGGCTACATAAACTGGTATAAACATATAGTGTTTTGCCGGCTTGTCATCATCATCATTGACATCACACGTCATCTGTGGAAGTGCACTTTTTAATTCATTCGTTTTTTCGATTATTGAATACTGTTTAGTATTTTTTCGACTTTGTTAGCAAATGGATTATCAGTCATAAATCCGGTCAGCATGGTTTGCTTTCTCATGTGTTTGGGATCCTCCTATTCCAACTGTTTTCGCCTAAAAGCTAAGTCAAGTCCCATAAGCATTTCCATGCTAATCAATATTTTCAAAAAGTTGACCATTTTATATGTCTTCAGTTAGCTAAGTCTACTTATTTCACCTGCATCCAAGCAGTGATATTTTGCTGCCAAACGCGTTTACTAACATAGATAGGTATTATGCAGGCTGATTCAAGGCACAGGAATTCACTTTCTTTATTTAAAATGTGGTTGAATGGTAGTAATGGCTTCGGAGAGGAAAGTTAATAGCACCCGATTAAAAAAAGTGCGTGCTTTCTTCTACCCAACGCCACCGATTGAACTGTTTCACCTTATTTACATTCATTAGATAGGATGCGAATACCTATTTATGTATAGCTGTGCACGAAAGGTTCCAGATTTTTAACTGTTGAAAATGTGGGCAAAGGCAATGCAGAAAAAACATGCTTTGTATATTTTCTGAGAGATTACATGGCACACAGGGAAGAGAAATATTGTTACGTTCAGAGAAGTGATATTTCGCTGCATGGTAGCTTATAAGGCAAAATATCACTGACTTTGGAGGCAGTGAATATAAGTAGACTTAGCTCTAACTGTTCATTTAATTTCACCTTGAGTTGAAGCCACTCCTTTGTTACGAAAAAAGCGATATTCGACCGTATTTTCAAAGGTATAATTTTAAAGCGTTTCTGTACGACTGCAAAAAAGAATGAAATGGAAGCTGAATCCCGGCAACTTTTTTCTAAATCCTCGAATTACTCAAGGAAAGAATTACATCATGAAGTAGGTTCACTAGCACGCCCAGACATGCACGTATACATTTGTCAACTTCCTCAGAGCTACCTAAAAGCTGCTGGAAGACATTAGAAATTGTTTGAAATAACGCTTAATTGCTTGCATAAATATAGCTTTTATTTGAGGTGAAACTTTAGTAAACAAAGTTAGAATAACATACCTTGTAAATTTCAGGTATATTCATTTCAAGGATCAGTTTCTCAGTTGTGCCCTTTTTAATGTCTTCCAGCAGCTTTGGTAGCTCTGAGGAAGTTGACAAATGTGATACGTGCATGTCGTGGGTGCTAGTGAACCTACTTCATTGATAATCTTCCTTGAGTAATTCCGAGGATGTAGAAAAAGTTGCCGGATTCAGCTTCATTTCATTCTTGGCAGTTCTACAGAAACGCTTAAAAATTATACTTTGATAAAATACGGGTCGAATATCGCGTTTTTCGTAACAAAGAGTGGCTTCGAACTCAAGGTGAAATTAAAGTGAACAGTTAGAAGCTAAGTCTACTTATTCACTGCCTCCAAAAGCGTGATATTTTGCTTTATAAGCTACCATGCGCAGCGAAATATCACTTCTCTTAAGGTAACAATATATTCTCTTCCCTGTTGCCATGGTAATCTCTGCAGAAAATATAACAAAGCCATGTTTTTCTGCATTGTTTGCTACATTCAACAAGTTAAAAATCTTGGAACCTTTCGTGCACGCAGCTATACATATAATAGGTATTCGCATCTATCTAATGAATGTAAATAAGGGAGAACAGGTTCAATCGTGGCTGTTGGTAGAAGAAAGCACGCACTTTTTTTAATGGTGCTAATTAACTTTCCTCTCCGAAGCCATTTACTACCATTCACCACATTTTTAAAAAAGAAAAGTGATATTCCTGTGCCTTGAATCAGCTGCATTAATACCTATTAATGTTAGTAAACGCGTTTTGGCACAAATATCAACTGCTTTGGATGGCAGTGAAATAAGTAGACTTAGCTAACTGAAGACCATATAAAATGGTCAGCTTTTGAAAATATTGATTAGGCATGGAAATGCTTATGGGACTTGACTTAGCTTTTAGCGCAAACAGTTGGAATAGGAGGAATCCAAACACATGAGAAAGCAAACCATGCTGACGCGGATTTATGACTGATAATCCATTTGCTAACAAAGTCGAAAAAATACTAAACAGTATTCAATAAATCCGAAAACGAATGAATTAAAAAAGTGCACTTCCACAGATGACGTGTTGATGTCAATGATGATGATGACAAGCCGGCAAAACACTATATTTATACGAGTATTATGTAAGGCCGATTTCCCTTTCTTTACTTCTCTGATCACGGTGGAAAGTAGTAAGAGATACAGAAAGCAAGGCAAGTAGTGTTTAAAGGAAGATTTTGCATAAGATACGGGATTCCTTGTGTTGCTCTCGCGTTATGTGAGCTCGAGTTTTGCACGCCACGCTCTCAGCATCTCCTCTCTACTTTGTGTGTAGCTTTGTTGTAGCTTTGCTTTGATAGCGTGCTTTATGCTATAAGGTAACTGAAAAGATGGGCATGTAAGCTGACTATGATGAGACTGACTAAGGGGCAGACTATATTCGTGGGTTATCTGCGTATTTCCTACGTTTAATTGAAACACTAATGTGCTTCTCACTAATCGTAAGAGAATTACAGCCCAGTAAAATATAAGAGAAAACTGTTCAATATCATATAATACTCTCGCCAATAATTTCCGTTACCTTGTTTGTCATATGTGCACAGTATATCTTTTAATCGTAAAAAGTCACACGAATCCAAAAAGATTGATGTGGATTTGCACTGTGCCAATAACCCACATTAAAAGAAAGCAGATTAAAAGCTAAAAGATGAAATAATTCCAATCTTGGTGAGCTGCTTCTCCCTACCTTTGTCATTAGCTCTCCATCAAATAATGAAGTTTTTAACTGAAATATCATCTCACTCTTGTGAAAGGATTTGAATGCTGCCGAAATTTTACTAAGGAATTGAGAGTTCACTGCGACCTTCAACGGGGCTGTAAAACGATTTTTAAGGTACTAAAACTTACAATGAATGTTCGAATTTCAGGAAGAAATAGACAAGAAGCCAATATTTTGATGGAATGACTTATATTTCGAACAAAACGAATTTCAATAGCAAAATTACAATAATTTCATAAGAAAATATCAATGAAAAATAAATTTTTCACCCTGTGTGATAAAAAAGGTTTGATTCACGAAAAGACTTATCTTTCTGGCAAAAATTGTAACAGGAATGAAGAGGAACATATGATGATGATGACGAATGAAGCCGTTTGTTTGCTATAAGGTTTGAATACTACCACCCAGTCGAATAGGCATTTATCTATGACTTATTTTAGTCATATGTGATATGAGTGCGAATTAAAATGTTATAAGGTTCAGAAGCGGGAATGAGAGAGTATTAGCACAGAAATTTTTGGTGTGCAAAGCAGCGGTTTTGCATGCAATGTTTGTAATGGATGAAAGGAAAGCGAAAATGTAAACAGGGTTGAAATGGAAGATGTAAGTGAGCAAGGGATTCAAAACTGTTTTGGCTCACATTACGGAAATAAATGTGTGAAGAAAATGTGCTCGAGCTTTTTCGGAGTTGCACATAAATATAATATTCCCACTTTGGGAAGTATATTACTGAACATTTAAACCGTTTCGGCTGTAAAAGTTGATAATATGGAATTGTGTCAGGGAAAGCTCAGAGTTTTTGATGAAATGTATGTTTTTTCCATGCACTTTAATTTGATTGGGACTACAAACTTTGCTATTTTTATTTTTGCATTTGTACTGTAGCAAACACAGAGACTGCGTTCATCAGCCGAATTTCAAGAGTGGCTGGAGAAACAAATGATGCAGTTTTGGTTCGAGTGTCGTGTACAAAATACAGTGAATTGGAGTTTCGACACGCGTATCATTATTTATTGGAACATTTTATCATTAAACTCATTTATTTTAGCATTTTTTAAATTCATTCCTTCAACCATATAAATACCAGCTTTATTCTTAAGTACCCTGTTCATACAAGTTCAAAACAGTGGCTGCTATTTCATCTTTGAGTAGCTCATTTATTCATTGCCCTGCACACGGAACCAAAATGGCTTGCACCTTCTTTGACTCAACTTTAGCGTCTGGTTTGGGCTTCAAT